>PVJA010030733.1:0-25539 GCA_004027025.1 Myocastor coypus
TTTTTTTTTTTTTTTTTTGTCTTTTTGAGACAGAGTCTCGCTATGCAGTTGAGGCTGGCCTTGAGCTCACTTTTGTAGCCCAGGCTGGTCTCGAACACGCACCGATCCTCCTGCCTCAGCCTCCTGAGTGCTAGGATTACAGGCGTGAGCCACCACGCCCGGCTTAACTTACATTCTTAACCCTCCAGCAGAAAAGCTTTGTGATACTATTACTCTATAACATAGGTACTTGAGCTTATCATCACTGGCTTTCTGAGTATCAAATATCTTTGACTTAGCCTGGAAATGATATTTTCTGACCATCATTGATATTCTAATAACTTTCCATACAATGTGATATAAGCAGTTACACAATTTTGACACAGATATTTGGAAATTCAAGGAAATACAAAATTGTAGCCTGTCAAGAATATGATATTTGGCCCAGACTTTTATTTTAATTTTATAAGAACCATGCTGATTTCACATATCAGCTTGTAGTATAATTTGAAGTCAGGGATTCTGATGCTTCTTGACTTGCTTTGTTGCCCAGAATCACTTTTGCTATTTGAGGTCTCTTCCTGTTCCAATAAATTTTAGGAATGTTTTCTCTAGTTTTGTAGGATATGCTAATGGTATTTTAATTGCAGTTGAATTATATCTGTGTAACAATTTTGGAAGAGTGGTCATTTTTACTATGTTTGTTCTCCCTTTCAATAAGTAAAGGCTCTCATTCCATTTTCTGATACCCTCTCCAATCTCCTTATAATTTTCAATATATAGATCTTTTATTTCCTTTGTTAAATTGATTCCTAAGACTTTACTATTTATTTATTTATTTATTTATTTATTTATTTATTTATTTATTTATTTATTTATTGGTGGTCCCAGGGATTGAACTCAGGACCTCATGCTTGCCAGTCAATCACTTATTCCACTGAGCTATATCCCAGGCTCAATTTTGAAAGGTGTAGTTCCTCTAATTTCTCTCTCTGTGAGTCTGTTGTTTGCATACAGGAATGCTATTGATTTCTGAATATAGGCAGTATATCTAACTTTGCTACTGAATTGGGTTATTGTATCTAGAAGTCTTTTGATGGGGCTTCTGGGGTCTTCTATATAGAGTATTATGTCATCTGTGAATAAACATAATTTAATTTCTTATCTTTATTTCTTTTATTTATCTATTTAGGTAATTGCTGTAGGCAATATTTCCCTAACTATATTAAATACGAGTGATTATAGCGTACATACTTCTCTTGTTCCTGGTTTTAGACTTAAAATTTTCAGTTTTTGTCCACTAGCATGATGTTGGAAGTTTGCCATAGATGGTCTTTTTAGAGTCAGATAAAGACTGTTTATTCTGATTTTTGTCAGGGTTTGTTATGAATGAGTTTTGAACTTTGTCAAAAGCTTTAAGATGATATGGTTTTGGTTTTGGTTCTGTTGATATGGTATATACATTTACTGATTAGTATGTGTTGAGACATGCCTGTATTGTTTGGATGAAACCTACCTGGTCATGATAATTTGCTACATTCTTCTGGCTAGTATCTTATTGAAGAATTTTACATCTTTATTGATTAAGGAAGTGGGCATATAGTTATACTTCTTTAGCTGAATCTTTCTCTGTTTTAGTATCAGGGTAATACTTTCCTCTAGGAATGAGTTAGGAAGTACTGTTTCTCTTTCAATTTCATTAAAGAATTTGAGGAGAATTGACATTAAATCATCTCTAAATTTCTTATAGAATTCAGCAGTGAATCCATCATGACCTGAGATTTAATTTGTTGGTAAGTTTTTTTTTTTTGGTAAGTTTTTAATTGCATTTTCAATCTCATTAACTGCTATTTCATTAGTCAGAAATTTATATCTTCTTGATTCAGTTTTGTCAATTCATATGTATCTAGGAGTATGTCATCTTATCCATATTGTACAGTCTATAAGAGCAAGGTTTTTGAAGTTAGCATTGATGATTTGCTGAATTTTCACAGGATCTGTAATGATTTCACCTTTTTCATCCTCAATACATGAAATTGAAACTTTTCCTTCCTTTCTTTGGATATGGTCGGCTAGTGACTTACCAATTTTATTTACTTTTTCAAAGAACCAACTCTTTGATTCATTAGTTCTTTGTATTGTTTTCTTAGTCTGCATTGCATTAATTTCTACTCTGATCTTCATAATATCCTAACTCTTAGGCTTTAGCCTTGCTTTGCTCTTCTTTTTCTAGGAGCTTGAAGTGTAACCTTAGGTTGTTTATTCATTCTCAGTTTGCTTTTCTAACATGAGAATTCCCTGCTGTAAATTTATCTTTCAAGACTGCTTTTACAGTGTCCTACAAGTTCTGGTGTGTTACACTGACATTTTTGTTTAATTACAGATATTGTTTAATTTTTTCTGTGACACATTGGTTGTTCAGGATGGTGTTACTTAATTTCTACGTGTGTATGGAGTTTTGGTGATTTCTTTGGTTATTAAATTCCAGTTGCATTGCACTGTGGTCAGACAACACATATGGGATAATTTCAAATCTTTTACATTTACTTAAGCATATTCTGTGAGCTAGAATATGGTCTATTTTAGATAATATCCCATATGCTGCTGAAAAGAATGTATATATGTATATTTTGATGTTGTCTGGTGGAACATTCTAAACATTTAAGTCCATTTGTTTACAGTTTTTGTTCAGTTCTGGTATTTCTTTTCAGTTATTTTTGTCTAGCTGATCAATTTGTTTGTGGCAATAGGGTAATAAGGTCCCCTGTTATAACTGTATTATTACTTATTAGAGTTTTATATCTATAATTGTTTGCCTTATATTGCTCACTTTGACAAATTGTGGTTTGAAGTTCTTATTGTCTGTAAATACAACAGCTAACCCTGGTTTGTTCTGAGTCCATGTTGCATGGAAAATTGCTTTCCATCCTTTGTCTTTCAGTCTATGAATCTCTCTCTCTCTCTCTCTCTCTCTCTCTCTCTCTCCCTCTTCCTGTCCCTCTCCCCTCTTCTCTCCATTTCCTCTCTCTCATTATACCAGACATCATATATAAGACCTTTTGCTTGCTAAGAAGGAGCTTGAGCCACTGAGTTATATCCGTGGACTAGAATTTATTTTTGAGTTAAATGTTTCTTTATGCAGTATATTATTGGTTATTGTTTCTTCCATTCTGTCAGTCTGTTTCTTTTAATTGCTGAACTTAGACCATTTACATTTTTGGCTACGAATTATAGGTATTGACTTATCTTTGTCATTTTTCCGCTTTTTCTTCTATTTAAATTGCTTGCCCTGGCTGATGATTCTTTTTGTTGTTGGTCTTGAAATTGTGCTCATTTATATCTCTGTGTGGAATATCATCAATACTCTTCGTATGGTTGCTTTGGTGGTCATGAGGTTTTTTTTTTTTTTTAGTTTTTTTTTTAGTTTTTTAACATAAGTATCATATTTCTCCATTAATTTTGAAAGTAGTTTTTCAGGGTCCATCAATCTGAGTTAGAAATTGTTTTTTTTTCAGGATTTGAAATATTTCACTCCAAGTTCCTCTTGAGATGACGATTGTGTTAAGATATCTGCTTTGATTCTGTTGGGCTTTCCTCTAGAGGTGATCTGTTTCTTTTCTCTAACAGCTTTTAATATTCAGTTCTTGTTCTGAATTTGTTGACTTTTGATTATTATATATCTTCAGATAGTTTTATTTGTGCCTAGATAATTTACATTTCTATGCGCTTTATTTATTTCTATGTCAACTTATTTATCCATGCTTGCAAATTTTGTTTCCCATTATTTCTGTGAGGAATGATTTTATGTCACTTGTTCTGTCTTCATCATTTTTATTGACACCAGTGAACCTTCTTTGATTCATATTGTAGCTACTAAAATATATTTCTTCTCTTGATCACTAGCTATAATTCTGTCTTCAAGATTTCATATTCTATCTTCTCCATTCAATCTGTTGCATACAATTTCATTGGAAATTTTAATCTCTTGGATTTCTACTTGGCTCTGTTTTATAGATTCCATTTCTTTTGCATATTGAAATATTTGTTTTCATCATTTTTCATCTCTTCTTTTATCTCTGTGTATTCTAATATCTTTGACTTTAAGCATCATTTCTTTTTGTACCAATAAGATTACTTTCTCTACTTTCCACTCTTTTTTCATTTCTTTTGCTATCATTTTAGTAAGTTTGAGTCTTTGGCTTCTAATTTTATATATTACATTGCATTCTGGGCTTGTCCTGGGTGGGCTGGGTGTCTGAGGTTACATTTTGCTTTTGCATCTGTCATTTTCTATTTTATCTTGTTTTGTTTTCTGTGTTGATGCTTGTTAATTTCTTACGTTGAGCCTTTCCTAGGAGATGTCTGTTCTTCAAGGATGTCCTCTAGATGCTCTTTGTAGCTATCCCAAGAAATTATATTCCAAATTTGTAAAGAATGTAAAGTTACTATTTGACTTTGCATCTAGTCTCTTGGTAGTGGACTATAATGTTGATTATGACCCCATACACTCACAGTGTTATGTAACAGAAAAAAACTATAACATGTATGACATTCTGACAAAAGTAGTACCGTAAGTAATAGCAATAGTTTCAAGTACAGCTTAACTACTGACAAATGCTGGTAACATTAGCATATTGCCTCTGACCATGGAAGCAAAATATAAAGTTATATAAGAAAATCAGACCCATACCATATACATGTATGCAGTGATGTAACCATTAGTGGGGTGATTTTATCTTGCTGCCAGGAGCAGGGATGTTAAGCTGGGTAGGGAACAGGATAAAGTGATGAATGATATAAAATGTAATGCATTAAGCCTTTAAATATAAGCACAATTACCCAAATTTTGAGAAACTAATTACAAAAAAGAGAATTAGAGTGTGAAGGTGTAATCAGAAGGGAAGAGATAATATTTACTCACTTGAAGTTTAAAGTCAAGAAGTAGTTAAGGAAGAAGAGAAAGAGGATCAGTAGAAGAACAAAAACAAAAAATATGCAACGATAAGAAACCTAAACAGTGAACAAAAGAAGAAAGAAAAAGAAAGAAGAAAATAGGGGGAAAAAGAAATCAGAAAAAGAAGATTAAGTCAAAAGACCCACAACAGAAATAAACACAAAATACAAGACAAAACTCATAAAGTCTAACCACATAAGAAAAGTATAGCCAATCAGACAAGCAAAGGAGAATAAAAGTAGCAAAATGCCTCTGGTGTTTACAGCTCTGTGAGTGTCCTTGTCAGATCCCAGAAATGTGCTGTGTACTCCAGCCAAGTTTGTCATGGGAATTGTGCTCGGTATGTGGCTGATTTTAGCCCCTGGATGTGGGGTCTGTGATGGGACTTCTGTTGCTGGAGTTCACCAGTGCCTAAATGCTGACTCTTCATTGCTGCTTCAGTTTCTAGTTGTTGATATCATTAGTTACTTCACACACCACAGGCTTTATGCACCACCTTGCCCAACAGCTGCTTAGTCTGGAGGTCTGTCACTGGCTTGGTCTGCTCACCAAAGGTGTGTCTCAAATGTTGTGGCTTCCTGACTTGGTGCTCCAACTTGACACCATCTTGTTTAATATGACTTAAAATGTATGAAATGTGTGAACTGATTTTCAATTTATTTGACTGCCTTTACTTAAGTACTTAAAAACGGATTGCAGAGCTTTTTGAGATACTAACATGGATATTTTTCCACAGTCATGGGGAGGCTACAGAAGTTGCATTATAGACCTCAAATGACCAGTTTGTGCTTAAAATTGTCTAGTTATGTTTGTTGCATCTTAAAACAATCTGGTGATAATTTTCATAAATCATTGCTATGGATAGAAAGCTGGTAGACAGGTGGATGGATGATCTAGGCAGATAGACAGATGTATCTATGCTAATTGTGTTTATTCCAGAACAGCATATATTGCTTTATAAAATTTCTGCTTAGGACCATCTGGAAAGAGCTTCTGAGAATCTCTGTGTTGGTCTAAACCTCAGACAAAATTCTGGTGAAAAGTAATGATTAACAGTCAAAAATAATTTTACATCAGAGGAATATATTTTCATTAATGCCTTACTTTTTTCAGTGCTAGAGATGAACTCAGGGCTATCATGCTGAGATACATTGAAAGCTATTACTTAATCCCTCATTTTGAGATGGGAACTAACTTAATTTCTAATTTTCATAGGTTGAGCTTGAGCTTGCTATCCTCCTGCTTCTGCTTCCCAGTGTCTTGAGATTATAGGCACACACTGCCATTCTTGCCTAAACTACTTTTTATAAGTATATGTTCTAGTTGTTCTATTATTCTTTAACTTTACATGTCACAGATATATGCTATTTTTATTCTTTTTTTTTTTTTTTTTGTTTCAGAACCTTTGTTTATTCACTCATTTTTATGGCTGGCTCAGCCCACCCCGAGGGCAGGGCTGGCGCAGCATGTGGTGCCAGGGATTGAACCGCAGTCCCTGAAGCCGCCCAAGCTTTCCCAAGCAGGCGCTTTAGACCACTGAGCCATCCCGTCGGGCCCTGCTATTTTTATTCTTTAATCAATCTAGCAATTTCTTTTGGACAGCTTTAAATATTAGAGTTAGAATTGTCACTGTCCAGCTGAATCCCCTTTTTTTCACCAGTAAGGAAACAGATGCAATGAATAATTTATCAAATATTGCATAGCTAACTAGGGGCACATCCAGGGGACTGACTCTCAGTCCACTGTTCTTCCCTGTATCCTATTATTGTTAATGTAATTGGAGTAATTCATAAGCAATAAATTATTGTTTTCTATTTGAGTAGGTATCAGAAGAGAAAAGCAAGTATAATGATAGAAAAAGGGAATATTTTGTTGTATTTGATTTTCTTTTATTTGTCTTTTTGAGACAGAGTCTTGCTATCCAGTTTAGGCTGGCCTTGAGCTCATTTTTGTAGCCCAGGCTGGTCTCAAACACACTGATTGTCCTTCCTCAGCCTCCCAAGTGCTGGGATTACAGATGTGCGCCACCACACCCGGCCGCTGTTGCATTTGATTCTCACTGAGAAAAACAACTTGGTAGAGGGACATGGGACATTGTCTCATAGAGATGCAAATGTGATATGTGAAGGACAAAGCAGACCAAGTTAAGGTACACATGTCCAATCTTTATATTTTTAAAAAATACAAGGATGATAATCTGAGAAGACACACAAACTGCTGTGTAAATATCTGCTTGCATTGAAATGCCAGGTATATGTAGTCTGAAAAGAAAACAATATTGATGAACTTATTAGTTCTTACTGGGTAGAGGAGAAGGTTTTATGATTTTCTTAGCATCTCTACATCCACTAGGCTAATATCATATCTGAAGTGTAGAAATAAAATCATAAAACTCCTTGAATTTGGAAAGTACTCAGATCACCTGACTACAGGACCCCATCTTGATAGTGCAGGTGGGCTTCTTTCCTATATTTTAGCATTGGAATAAAATATATTCCAATGGAATGTATTTTCCATAGAAGTGGACTTTCTAGTGCTCCCGGGAGGACAGGGTGAGCTAACGTCTGAAGTGATGTAAGGCAAAAGGAAGGAATCTTTTAAGTTGAAGTCAGTGTTTTTTAAATAGTTGAGTGTGGCATAGTTTATTGTTTCTGCAAGAACTTTGTAGTTCTGCAAATAGCAGAAAAGGACACAGACAAGTTATTTGTAGGTTGGCTTTGTAAAGGCCATTTTTGTGCATGGTACATCTATTTATAGGAAGGGTATATCGTTGGCATATTATGAGGTTTTAAAAATTTGTATACTTTATATAAACTTGGCAATAAATATTTCAATATGAAGAGTCTAAAATCTGAAAATGTTAATTAAATTTAATATGTAAGCATATCTTATGCATTTATAGCTTCATTATTATTCACTGTAAAGAAAAACCTATAAAATAACATTTGGTGCCTTTCTAGGTGTAAGAGTAGGTCACCATTTGTAGTCAAGTGTATGAATTAATAAGTGTCGGTAGACATTGAAGATAAATTTTCTAGATTCAAATGCTTCTTCAGTGAGTTCCATGAAATTGCTTTTTATTTATTAGTAGTTTCACTTGTTTAGAACCTATTTATAGTTTATCAACCTGTGTATCAATGACATTCATTATATGAAATTAGATGTATGGATACAGTCTTATAAGTTTTAGGATGTTGTGTTGAGATGATAGAAAAAAATAATTTGATACCATGCATAGTGATATAAGAAATATAGTTGTACCCCTTATTATATGGGTATAAAGCAAGAACTAATGTCATGTTTCTTCTATTTTTCTCAGATATTTATTCATATGAGCAGAAATGATATACATGCCATTTGTAGCATTTGAACAGTGATTTAAAAATTATCACATATTTTAGTTATACAACAGTCATAACTAATAGATAAAATTATTTACTATGAAAAGAAAGTTATTAGTCAGAAGAGGATATAGATGAAGTATATATATATATATATATATATATATTATAAATATACTAAATTCATTACCTTTTCAATAAAACATTTGCCATCATATTCAACTTATATTTTGTAATTAAAGCTACCAAGTAACATACACATTATGTATGTTCATCCCTTCACACACAGATATGTACACACATTAGTTATTCTAAGAAAAAATTGTTTTTAGCAATGTTATTAGATATTTTTAATTCATCTATTCAAATATGATTCATGTGTTCATAAATTGAATGTATATTTGCTAAACATGGATTTTGTATTATAGTTTTAAGTTATATTCACTTTTGTTTTACCAATCTTTTCGAAATGAAGACAGTTTTTCCTCATCTATTCATATCTGTATCATTTTCTAAATCATTTAATACATGTCCATTCTAATCAATATTGAATTTTTGTTAAAATAACACATGGCACCTTACTCTATATATTTCTTTTCTTATTGGATCTTTGTAAATCCAAGTTCTTTTCATGGATGGTGGAATGGTGAAGGTGTGAATCAAATTTTGATATTTTTCCAGGAAGAAAGCAAAGAAATTCAATACATTCAAGATGTGTGATATTTATTCACCATGTTATATGACAGTTTGTTAATTGATCTTGGTACCAAATAGCTATTTTAGAATTTAATCCATTATTTATGCTTTCATGGAAAAAATATTTTCAAGCATGCTTGTATTAGGTCATTTGAAACAATATATATTTCCTTGTCTATCCTACCTCATTTACAAATTACTGCTTTAATTGATGCTTAAATCCTTTTAATACTTTAAGAAACTTCGCTGACAAACTATTCTGTGATCAAGGTCATTCATTGTATGTCAATTCCCTCTGGCTCCTTTTTACAGGTCTGCTATGTATCACTTACTTTATGATTAATACTCATTGAATAGATTCTTCTGTCATTAGGCAATAAACTCACCACCCCCTTCTGCCCTGATAAAAGTAGAAGGCTTGTTGAAATGACAGTGAAAATGTCCATGAAATATTCAGATGTTAAACATCAGCAAAGTGTCTCAATTTCCTAGAAGACAGGACAAGAAAGGATTGAGAGAATCAGAGAACTTAAAGGGTGTGATTAATTGAAATTCTAGTAGGAGTCAGCAGGCCTGTGTGTCATTCATCATGCTGATTTGATATGAGAGATGTGGGACTTCAAGGTTAGGCAAGGTGACGTGGGAATTGCCTGAGAGCAGTGCTTTGTTTTATTCTCTTCTGAAAGGAGCTTGTGAACCCGTGACAGTCAAAAGAGAAGAAAGAAAGGCCTTAAGAAGACTAGACTCTGTACTATCAAATCCTGCCTTTGGTTCATCTTTTAAATGTCTTTTTTTATTTTATATGAAAGAATTTTAACTTCAAATACAGCTATAAAATCCAAGATGAGACAAAATCATTGCTCACACACCTAAAAGCCATGGTTCTTTCATAAAAGGTTAGCTGTAAATATTTATTCATCAAAATGCCCTATTATTTAATGTTATAGACAACCAATACAGTTGACATATTGGCAGTCAAAGCATAGTACAACTATATCACTCGCTGTTTGGAGAAGCCTACCTATGCAACATGCAGTAGTTGTATCTCAAGCTCTATTTGGAAAAAAGGCTCAATCTGTTGCAGCAAGTCATACAATTTACACATTCAAATTTAACCAAAGAATATAGTAGTCTCTCAAATGATATGGAGCCACCCTTCTGGTACCTAACTGTACAAAATTTAGGCCAAGACAGGCTGAGGTTGTGTGCTTGCTCTGACAACTGTCTCTCTCTTTTCAAACTTTGCATGCGTGATTAACCTTTGGAAGAGTTAGTGATGGATAGGGATGAAAGGCCTACTAGATTATACTTCAGGAAATTCTCCTTCATGGAACTCTGGGATGTCGATAATAGGTATATGCCTTTCTTTGCTTCTAGAAGTGTGGCATGAATTCAAAGCCATTAACAACTATTGTGTTCAATGCTTTTATTTATTTAGTTTTTTTGATTTTTAAATTTTATTTATTTGGTTTTTTTTTATGCATTTAGGATAGGGGATACAGGGTCTACAAGGTCTCACTATTTAGATCTGACTCATAGTAATTCTTCTGTTGTCAGCCTCCCAAGCACTGAGATTACAGGTGAGGGCCACCATGCCCAGTCTCCATCACTGTCTCAGAGCGCCCTGGGGGCTGGGCCGGCACAGCATGCCAGGGATCAAACCCTGGCTGCTTCACTCTACCTATGCAGGTGATTTAGTCCCCTGAGCTATCAGGCTGGTCCCTTAAATTTTTTTTTTTTTTTTTTTTTTGAGAATAGTGTTAGATTACTGGAACCTCAAAGAAGTTTATTAATTTTCGTCAAAGAGATCTACAGTTTACTTCCTTTGGTTGATCTAGATAGAGTAAATTTAGAAAATATGGAATGAATTTTCTCATTTTCTATAGCAAACATTACTACTCTATACTAATATGGTAAAGCATGAAATTTCCACACACATCTTGCAGCCCATTTACCAATTCTGCTTCTTATGTTCTGCCTCTGCTATGCCTTTCCATCTTTAGGAATCACTACTTCACTCCAGCGTCGCTGCTGCTTGGGTCTGACTTTTAATAGACAACATTAGGTAGGCACTTCTCTTTCTATGTCTGGCTTACTTTAAATGACCTTATATTCCAACCATTTTACTAGAAATTGCAGTTACTTGGTAGAGGATTTTGCTACACAGCTCAGACTGCTGCTGATGAATGTATAAGGTAACCATATGTCTTAGTTGTGAATATTTCCACAGTAAGCACACAGAATGCAAAAATGTACTGTTATATTTCCTTTGGCTATACAAATGGCTGGAAACTGTGGTGGATATCTTAAAAGAATCACTGCAGTAATAAATCCATTGACATTAATCTCCCTTAGAATATTGTTCTTCTTTTCCAACATGCTTACCCCATAATTCTTGACACTTTCTGATGCAGTTCTGGAAGTTCTCTTTTGTATGTTTCTTTATGAGATATGACAAAAACATGTTGAATGCTGTTGTTGGGTGATGTCCTACAGAGAGGCAGCCTTGACAAACAGCTACGACTTGTTCTTTTCTATATTATTCTCTTGACCTAGTATTATGTGACTTCTGGCTCTTCCCAAAGTCAGACAATCATGAAATGTAAATATTGTGCATTAATTAAGAAGATTAAGAAGAAGACTTAATTAAGAAGACTTAAAGTGCCTGCTCAGGCAGATGCAGGGGCTGGGAGCTTGGTCTCTGGGCCTACCATGCTGGCCCAGCCCCCGGGGCACATGGAGATGGTGATTGAGACTGGGTGTGCTGGCACATGTATGTAATCTCAGTACTTGAGAGGCTGAAAAACAGGAAGGATCCTTATGAGTCTGATCTGGGTAGTCAGACCCTGCAAACCTTGTACTAAATACATTTAAAAAAAAAATGAAAGAAAAGAACACGTTATCGCCAGCCAGATAGCTCAGCAGACTAAAATGCCTGCTTAGGCAAACGCATAGACCGGGACTGGATCCTGGGCAACACATGCAGCGGTGCCATTGCTCCCAGGACACACTGAGCAGGACACTAAGATGGACTGTGGTGGTGCACACCTGTAATCTCAGTGATTGGTAGGCTGAAAGCGGGAGGATCTCTGTGAGTCTGATCTCTGCAGTGACACCCTGTACTGAATACATAAAATAAATAAATAAATAAATAAATAAATAAAATTTTAAAAGAAACCCATAGCAGTACAATTAAAGAAATTCACTAAAATAGAATCCCAGAAGGGCTTCAGAAAGAGGCAGGAATGGTGGGACAAGTGCATACAAAAATGAGAGGATCATGAAGGGGATTAGTGACAATACATCTTTCTCTGTAGTAAACATTTCAAAACTAATTTTTTTCAATTATACCTCAGATGCTGAAAGTGTCATAGCTAGACCATATAGTAGTTGTATATTTAGTTTTTTAAAGCACTTTAGTACTAGTTCCATAGCAACTGTGCTAAACTATATTCCCATTAATTGTGTACAGTGTAAGAGTTTATCTTCTCTATTGCCTCACCAGAATTTGCTGCGTGTGAGTGTGAGTGTGTGTGTGTGTGTGTGTGTGTGTGTGTGTGTGTGTGTCCACACTGGCCATGCTAACAGGGATGCGAGTAATACCACACAGTAGTTTTTTTTCTTTTGAACCAGTTTCAGTTCATAGCCAGCAGGCTCTAAAGCAGGGCAGAGAGACATCCCAGAGGAGAACCAGTCCCTAGTTCACACAGAAGGCAGCAAGCAAACTCATCATAGGCCCGATTTTTGTTTTTCTGATAGCTAATAATGTTGAATATTTTTCACAGATTGTCATTTGTATTTGTATTTGTTGTATTGAGAAGTATCAGTCATTTAGTCTTTTTTAAACCGGAATGCTTGTTTTTTGTTATTGTTCTTAAGTGTTCTGATGGTGACATGTATGGATGGGATGTTAATTCTCTGTCAGACTAGCAGCTGGCAAACATTTTCTCTCATTCTGGGAGTTTGTCCTTACACCGTTGCTTCCTTTGTTGTGCAGAAGCCTTTTAGCTTGATGTAATGCTGCTGATCATTTTTTATTTTTATTTCCTGTGGATCTTTAAAAATGTATTTAGTACAGGGTCTACAGGGTCTCACTACACAGATGGGACTCCCAGTGATACTGCTATCTTCAGCCTCCCAAGAGTTGATATTACAGGGGTGCACCACCTCACCCAGTCACAAGGCACACCTGGGATTGAATCCTGGCCCCTTGGGTCTGCCTAAGCAGGTACTTTAATCTTCTGAGTTATCTGGCCTGCCCTCCTGTGGAGTTTTTGAGCTTAGTTTTCTTTGAGTTACTTTTGGAGGTAAACCAAATATTTCCTTTACTAATTTTAAGTGTAGGGAGAAACTACATCAAATAAATATTTAAAGAGCATCTTTAATTTCTGTATTACAAATGGCTTCGTGTGCGCTAGGGATTGGCTGTGGCTTGAACTCCAGGTGCATGTGTCGGCAGTGCTGAGAGGCTGTAGTGACCTTGAAGAGGCTGAGGTTTCTTCGGAAGTGACTGGGTGTTGGAGGTGTCACTTTGGAAGGGACCAGTGTTGCTCCTGCCAGTACATTACTCAACTAGAACAAGCCGCTGGAGCGTGAGACCTCTGGCTTCCTGCCTTGCTGAGTGTTCTCCTCACCTGAGCTCCTGCTATTCCACACCATCTGCCAGGAGACCCTTCCCTGAGCTGGGCCTGTGCCAATGCTATGCTCCTCAGTCACCACAATTAATCACTATTTTTACTGCGACAGCAGCACGAGAAATCCAGACTAATACAAACTCTCCACTAATTAAGACAGATTCATTGAAGATCTTTCTTGCAGTGTTTCATTAGTTAAACTGGAGGTAATAAATATTTTTTAAAGATCTACTGTTTTCAAAATGTACAATAATTCAAATTTAACATATGGATGTTAGGTCCTCATGTTATCAACAAAAGGAAATCATCAGATGGATCAGTCTATTGTACATATCAGTGATATTTCCCAGTGAATATTTTCTTAAGAAGTATACCAAGTATACTTCATATAGAAAAGATAATATGATTGCCTTTTGGATTATTAACAAACCTTTTCAACATAATTTCTTACAGCAATAAATTACATAACCTATATTACACAAAAAACTCTGCATTCTTTTTTTTTTTTTTTCATGGTATCGAGGATGAAATCCAGAAGCTTTACTTCTGAGCCACATACCTGTTTCTGCTTTTGTTTGGTCACAGGATCTCTCTAGTTGTGCTCACTAGCCTTGAACTTGAGATCTTCCTGTGTCCTTCTGGTATTAGAAACAGTAACCACCAGGCTCTACCAGATCTGCACTCTTAATACAGGTCACATTTCATTATGGTGACGATTAAAGTCTTGACCACTTTAAATCAAACTTTCTTCAATTTTAATGAAGTTTCTATTGAGCAGGAAGTGTCCATGAATTGTACAATTCTCAGGTCTAAGTTGGTAAAAGTTTTTCCTCTTAGTACCTAAAGTCCACAAATAACCTAGATGCAAAGGTGATCAATCAGTGGTTTCATATGCATTTTTTCTAAATATGTATTGTATGTATAAAATGCCTTTTGCCTCCTAGGAAAAGTAGTATTCTGTAATTAGTATTGTTTCATAATTTCATAGGCAAATCCAGCTCAGTTAAAACAGGGCCACCTGAAAGTTTTTAATTAAGAGAGTACTGGTGAAGCATGCTGTAGAATAATTTCAGCGGACCAGGAATTCCTTGGGTGTTGGCATTGCTAGGTGTAGTGATGTGCAGAATAATACAGAAGGGTGTGTTCAGAGGGTTACCAGGTGTCCAGTGAGGAGTATTTGATGGCATGTAAAAGAGTAAACTTTAATCTTTTTTTTTTTTTTTTTTTGTGGGACCAGGGTTCGAACTCACGACCTTGCACTTGCCCAGCAGGCACTTGTGCCTCGGAGCTATCTCCCCAGCCCCTACTTTAATCTTATGTAGTGAACCTCACAAAATATTTGGGGACAGAATGAATTGTAAAGCATATTAATTATTTAAATACTAGTGTTCAGCCTTTCCTTTAGAGAGAAATCTTGGGTCCTGTTAGTAGAGAGAGGAATTATAATGCTCTACTATAGAGAATATTTGCTCTGAGTTGTGGGAAGCCAGCCACATTTTAACTAAGTGTTCCATAAGATAAGTAAAAATTAATAAAAGCCAAAGTTTATGCTTGTTGTTAAATACTAGATAGTCTCAAAATTCAATCATTTCTCCATGATCTAAAATGATTTTGTTGCTTATAAGTCTACATCTAAGGAATGCCTTGCAACAAAGATAATAAATACTTGGCAACAGTTTTCTTTTATAGAGGATATCTTAGATAAAAAATTATATTTTTAATTTAAAAAAATTTAACAATAGTTGACTATTGATGAGAACTCAAAACAGCATGCTAGAGCATTAAGTTTAATTAATTAAGTTGCAATTATTTAACTTTAATTAAGTTTTAAAAATCTACTTCTTTCAAAATGTAGAATAATTCAAATTTAACTAACACATGCATATACCAACAAAAAGAAATTATCAGATGAATTGGTCTGTTGTACATCTCAGGGATATTTCCCAGTGAATGCTTTCTTAAGAGGTATGCCAAGTTTTCTTCTTATAGAAAAGATAATATATTGATTTTTGGATTATTAACAAACCTTTTCAACACATTTGCTTACAGTAATAAATTATGTGACCTATACTACACAAAGAGCCTGCATTCTTTTTAATTAAGTTGCAATTATTCTATTAACTATTGAAAGTCAGCCTATATTTTAGGGTAAAAATGTAAGGCAGGGAGAAGGAAAGAGACATGGTGGATAATAGCCATTGGTAGTGGTGGTGGTGAAACTCAGACATGGCTTTTAGATGCTTCCACTACAGTTTGTTTACCTTGGTTGTTTTCAGTGACAAAAGTACATTTCTGAGAAGGCTTCATTGCTTTTGAAAATTAGTTAAAGAATTACACATTTGTAATCTTAAAGTTTCGATGGCCTAATATGGTTAACCTACCTTCTTGTTTGTATGAAATACAAACTAGTTTTCTGTGATTTATAATCATGATATATCAACTTCAATGGACCAAGAACTACCTGGCAGATTAGTATGACCCAGTTTTTTATGTGTCTGTGGAGACGATTGGTCTGCAAACCAGAAAAGGGTAGTGGGTGGTGTGAGGAGCACCTGTGGTGGGTGGTGCCAACCAACAGGCTTATAGCTTGGGTTAAATAAAAAAGGAAAAATGCAGGAGATTTGCACAAATAGATTTTCAAGTAGCTTCAGTCTGCCATAGAGGGTGTGTCTTCTCCTACCATTACCTCTGCACTTTAGTCTCTGATTTTTTTCAGTCTTCTGTTCAGATTAGTGTCAGCAGCTCTCCAATGAGACTGTCAGTCTTTGATCATTCAGTGGTGGTACATGCTTGATCTCTCTTGTTCTGAGGCCTCCATGTTCCTGTGCTTATTGGTTACTGACTCCTTCATCATTCAAGTATAAAGATGGCCTTTGTCAACTCGCCCACCTCCAATCCCATGAGCCTACCTAGTATATCAACTTGATTCCTCTAAAGAACCACCACTGATAAAGATTTTTATCCTGAGAGTGCCTCTAGAAGAATAGAATTTTGTGGATGAATTTTTCTCATCAGTTTATTGGTACTTTGGCTGACTTTCATTCAGTGAGACCTAAACTACCTGTGGTCTTTCATACAGATAATGTACAGTACTTACAGTTCATGGTGTGTAACATCGATTCATTTGGTTATCCTAATTCACCATGTGTGAGATGAGAAGAATTTAGTGATTCGATACAGAGTAATTTTGAAAATTTCTGGATGAGTATGAAATAAAATGATATTGGATGCTTCCTCTTAGCGTCTCTGACCAAGATGATGAGCTCAAAATTTCAAATTGTCAGCTCCAGACATGCATAAACAATATAGCCTTCTAAATGTATCTTAAAGGAGAGTGTTTCCTCTTTTCACTATAGGGCTAATGCACTCAAGCCCTCCTAATGTAATTGGCTGAGTTGCAGCACAAGTTCAACACTCAGTCTAAAAGAGTATCAGCTGCTCAAGTCAGGGCATGGAATAGAATCTCATATAATGAGATGGAGATATCTTTCAGAAACCTGTCAAAGTTCAGCACATTGAACTCCCAAGTTCTGATGAGCCCTTGCCAAAGAAAGTTTCCCTTACCCCATCTATCATGTTTCAGGCTAATGTCAGGATTTCTACTCTTCCTCTGTTGCATATAGAAACAATAACGAGTATGCCTGATTCAGCTACTAAGCAAGATAATGCCACTGTTTCTCAAGTGCTACCCCTACCATCTACTTTTGTCTGCAACCCTCTAATCATACTCAAATCTCAGAACACTGTGAAAGGTGAGATACACCATATAACTCATGAAAATGTAAGTTAAGCTCTCAAAAACTTGAGATTTTGAATTTTCAGAAGGAAAGGCTGGGGAATACGTGTAAGTATGGATTGTGCTTTTCAATTTTTATTGGTACATGTTTGTAGTCCATATTGCCTAAATAAGAGTGACTGAGTCATTTCTAAAGAATGAAATTTAAGGGCACAGGATAATGGTGGAGGGAACATGTACCTGGATCTATTGGAATTTCTTGTTATAGACCAATCAAGCAGAGTTTTTTTATTTTATTTTTTTGTTCCAACTTATTGAATTTAAAAGATACTAATAATCTTTTTCCTTGGCTGGATAAAACACAAATAAAAATATGGCTCACTGTGAATGGACTAGAGATACATAATATTATTTGGTTTACTGGTGAGAAAAATGTTAGATTTTGATCCATCATGTAGGCCTGATATGTGAGTGAGACTTCCCAGGACCTGCCAGAAACTTGTTTGGCCCAAGAACTAGGTCCAACATATGAGTGGAACTTCACCCATCAGATATGCCTGGTGCGGAACCCTGAGACAGAACTCCCTACACAGAGGCTAGAGGCAAGACCCAACCACCTGATTCAGGAGCAGATCTTGCCAGAGTAGCAAAGTTGGTTCACCTCCAAGGCATACAGCAGGAAGAAGTGGAGCACAGCAGCCAGACTCAAGCCACACACATCTGGACAAGACTGAACTTTGTAGATCCAGACCTGGTGCTAAAGTAAGAACTTTGCCAAAGCTCTACACCATAGGTCAGAAGACAGTGCTATATACAATGATAAAAGAAGGAGCAAATGTATTCTCAGGCCCTAAGTCCATCCAGAACAAGTGCAGAAGGCAATAGAATAGAAGAAATTGGAAATCACACGTCTAAATCTCTGAAAAAATAGTGTCTGAAGTAAAGAAATAAGTGCAGAAAGGTATAGAGGAAATAAGAGAAAAAAAATTTGAAGTAAAAAAAGAAATGATAAGTCCAATGAAAGAAGCACTAAATGCTTCTAAAGAAGACATTGATGAAAAAGTAGAAGAGAATAGAAAAAATGATTGAATCCTTGAATGAACAATATAAAGAAGAAATAGAATGCATGAAAAAGATTCAAAATGCTATGCAGGAACTTAAAACCTAAATCATAAGCTGTCAAAACCATTTCAAATAAAGTGAAAATAGTTTCCAAACTTGAGGACACCATAGCAGCTGGTGAAAAGGTAAGAAAAGATTTCCTAAAAACTTGGATACAGACAAACATAATTCAACACCTGCAAGACAATGCAAAGATGAAGAGTGTATGACTAATAGGCATCAATGAGAAAGGAAGATGATATAAAAAGAATATGGACAGACGTAATGGCAGAAAATTTCCCAAATATGGGGAAACAACTTGACATTCATTAACCAAAGCATATAGGGCTCCAAATAACATCAGCCCAATTGAAAACATACCCAGATATATAAGAATCAAAATCCAGGAACTCACCACAGGAACAGTATACTAAAAGCCACTAGAGAAAAGAAACATATCACATTTAAAGGAAAATCCACCAGAATAACAACAGATTTCTGTTTCCAAGCCAAGTCAAGAAGAATATGGAGCAAAGTACTACAAGTCTTACAGATTGATATACCCAGAAAAATTCTTTTTTAAGTATAACGGGGATGTGAAATATTTCAGGACAAAGAACAACTAAAGAATTTCATGATGGCAAAACCAAACCTATGCAGACTACTAAAAGATATTCTAGAGAGGGATCAAAATGACCACAACTCCACGAAGGAGAATGGAAACAACCCATCAAATAGGGCAAACAAACACAGGATAACAAGAAATATACAGCAACAACAGTCTTTCAATTATTCTTTTGTATACAGCAGCAAAATATTTCCATCAGCGTATTTCACAATTGGACTTCTCCTGCACACCCATAATTTATGGGTCATGATTCTGTCTGATTCTACAGGGTGGATATCAAGGAAATAGCAGTAGCTCAGTCCCATACCTGGTACCAGTAAGCATCATGGACACTGTCTATGTCCATGACATATTAGAACTTTATATGATATCCTATCCCCAAACTGTAAGAAATGCTGGTCATGTATTTGCCATTCTTTATGTTATGTTTTATGCTTAATAACTCTTTACTATCATCAAAACTTTCTCTAAGTTGATATTTTTAGATATTTTAACCTATTCAAATTTTATGTGTGTATTCTGAATTGATTGCAGTTGCATACATATGATACACAACATTCCAGCCTTTTAGCTGGACTCATAATTTAATTTTAATTTTGCAATATTGTTTTGAAATATGTAACTTAATTTTATTTGATTAATATTTAATTAAGTTTCTTAATATTAATTTTAATTTTAAAATTGATTTATACTGTATCTTTACCTTACAATCTACTCATAAGGCATGGTATGATACTTTCTCCTAGTATTGAAAACTTTAACAAGTATATTTCTATTTTCCATTGACTTTATATTAGTTCTTCTTTGTGTCGTATATACACACAGACACAGACACACAAAAATATTTATATATAACCTGACATAAGATTGATTATAGAAATCTTCAGTGATATTTTAAAAGAGTTCATCTAATATAACTATCTTTTACATAGTCCTGCATTAGTACCATTTTAGAGCTCTTTATTCTTTATCCATGACCATATAGCATCTTCTCTTGCCTTTTGGATTATGGTCTTTGTTATTTTCTATATGGTACATATGGTGATATTAAATATTTTGAGCAAAATATTTTATTTTTTGTTTTCAAAAGTATGTTCCCTAAGGATAAAATTCAGTGAGGATAGTTTTTTTTTTTTTTATTCCTTTGAATTAATTTGTCTAGCTTCTTACCCACTTGTTCTTTTTTTTCTAAATTGCAAAAAGGATGCTATTTAATTTTGCTTCTCCATAGATAATATTTATTTTTTGTATGTATATGCTTTAATGATTTTTTTCTTTCTGATTAATTTTGGATAATTTCATTTTTGTGTATCTTAGTATGATTTAGTTCATATTTTTTGTGTAAAAGGTTCATTTTTTCTTGGAAATGTGCTTTAATTTCAACTATATTTAGGGTTTTTAAACCTTTAAATATTTATTGCCTACCTCTGGCTAGTTTGAGAATTCTATGAATATTTTCTTGATTTTTACATATAGTGAAGTATTAGATGGTTGATTTGTAACTTCTTTCTTCTTCATTTTTATTTTAGACAATTTTTATCTTTATATTCATTTAAGTTTGTAAATAATTTACCTACAATGTGTTTTCCATTATTCTCATGTTATGTATTCATTTCAGAAGTATTTCTCTAAAATTTATCTGCCTACAACTTATGTTTTTTCACATTTCAATATTTGTCGACAATTTCTTATGTTATATAATTGTTGATTTTCAATAAAGTTAATAAAAATAAAATATTAGCAAACTCAGAGGACTGGGAATGCTGGAGGAGCTTTAAAGGTGCAATCTGCTCCTTGAAACTGGGTGAGACCAAACACTGTACCCTTCCCTAAAACTTAAAGAAACAGGTTTGTGATGAGAGAGTCAGCAATAGAGAACTGCTCTGTCATAGCTTTTCTCTAGATGTCAGAATTTAGAGTGGAGACTGTGTTTGCTCACCTGGAAAATTTAAATACAATGAGTATAATTGGATACTGTGATGGCAGAGACGCTCATCTGCCCAAGCTGAAGTATTCAAACTTCTATGGTTTGGTTTGAGAATGTTCCCCCAAGTATCATGTGTTCAGAGGTGAAACTTCTTGAAGATGACTGACTCAATGGAAGTATGATAGCCATAACTAGATTACTCAATTCATAAATCCATCACTGAATGTGCTGCTCTGGGATAGTCCTGGTCAGATGAGGCAGACCACTAGGTACATGACCTGGAAAGGTGTATCTCCCAAGTTATTTCTTTTAGGACCTGCTTAACAACTACCATGATGTGAGTAACATTGCCCCACATTAGACTCTTCTCTCTTGCCATTTCTATGTCTGAGCCTGCTGACCATGGATTGAAATTATGAAAATATAAGGCAAATAAAATTCTTCTTTAAGTTGTTTGTGTAGAGTGTTTTGTCCTAGCAATAAGAAAGGTACTAAGATAGACCTGGGTAGTTGAATATTGGAGTTGTGGCCATCAGTGTACCTGATCATGTGAATGAGAACACTTTGGAGTTGATTTGTGAAAAAAAGTTCAGAAAGTTTTAGAGAGGCTGTTTAGATAAGTCTGAGAAAGCTATAGAGAGGCTTGATGGGAGTTTCTAGCCAGAGCTAAGAATACTGGAACGCTGATAGAAGTATAATTAGTAGAGAGCATTTCATTTTCTGTTAGGAAAAAAGCGACATTGGCATTTAGCCTCAAGCCTTGTTTGCTATTCTGCTATTCTTGTTTCTTCTTTGCCCATGGCCTGTGACATTCTAGGAGACTGAGATTAAGGGCAATGGATTAAAAATCTGCTGGAGAAAATTTCAAGGCAGCTCTTGTTTACAGCGTGGCATGTGTATTGCTGACAGATTGTATCTATATCTACTATGTAAACCTAGAGCAAAAAGTAGAGCTTAATACTTTGAAAATTTTTACTGGTGGTCAGAAAAGAAGTGCCTATGAATTTGAATCCTATATAGTTGGCACCAGGAGAGCTTTGTTGCTGAAGATATTCACTTTCTAAATAAGCCAGGTACATTGAATCAGTACAAGAGACAAACTTCTTTGAGGGCATCTCAAGAGTTAACAAGATCCCATCCTTCCCGGAATCAAACATAAAAAAGTAAAAGGCTGCTTTGAGAAGAGCTTCAGGGAGTCCAGCTTATTTGGGGACAATTGTAAAAGTGTTTCCCAGAGTTCAGTGATCTAGACTCCCAGAGGATGCTCTAGTTTTGATGTTTGAGTCCTAGAAACTGTTTAAGATGTTGGCAGACCTTGGAATAATCTTCATGGTGCTGATTTTATAGCCATGAAAAATGCAAGAGCTGTTGGGTAACAAAGGGCTTCATCCAGATCTTTGAGGAAAACCTAGGATGCCAGGCAATATGCTCCTTAAAGGGGAGTGCATGAAGTTTTGTGAGTGAGGCCAAAAGTGCTATGGAACCCTAGGAATTTGGACAAGCAAAGAATATAGAACAATGAGGAAAGCTGTATACAGTGAGTAAAGCCAGTTTAAGTGTGGGGCCAGGGCATCTACAACCACCATAAGGGACAGGCCACCCAAACTCTTTCGAGCTGAAAACTTGCCTAGCCCTGGACCTGGAACTGCTAGATTTAATATTTTCTGTTTTGGTTTTTGGTCTTTCTTTGATCCCATTCCATTTCTATCTGCCATTTCTCTCTTTTGAAATGGATGTGTTTATTCCACACCAATATATATTGGTAATGTTGAAATTTATTTTGAGTTTTGTAGGAACTCACAGCTAAGAGATTGGTTTGACTATCAGAAAAAACTTTGGGTTTGGGTTTTTTAACAATTCTAGAACCATTAAAACTTTGGCACGTTTTGGTGGGGAGGGGGCAGGCTGTCCTTGTGTGAACTTGCTTTATTGTGCAGGCTGAGCTCAAAGTCATGGAAATCCTCCTGTTTCAGCCTCCAGAGTTCTGGGATTATAGGCAAGCACTACCACAACATCCTGGAAATTCTTAAAGTGGACTATATGTACTTTAATATGGGTTTTTTGGAGATCAGAGACAGAAAGTTTTGGTTTATATTGAAAATTTCACCCCAAATATCATGTGTTCAGAGGCAGTGCTTTGTAATTTGGTTATATTTTGGGGATGTTATCCTCATAAGTGTGTTAGTGTACAGCTCCCTATGTGTCAGTATATGTGCGTCATCTGAAGAGATGGGGCATGTGGGCTAATGACCTGGAAGGTGTAACTCCATCCTCAGCTCCACCCCTATGTCTCTGTTTCCTGGGCACCATGATGTGAACAGATTTCCTCCACAATAGTCTTTCCACCACGTCTTTTCTGTGTTTGAGCCTGCTGACTGTAGACTGGTGTTTCTGAAACTGTCAGCCAAAGTAAGCTTCTTATCTTTTAAATATAGACATCAGGTATTTTGTTCTAGTGATGAGAAAATAATTAGGAGACATTCCACTATAATAAACAACAGCAAAATGGATGATCGGAATAATCTGGTGTGTGAAGACCTATTGCACTGACTAACTAATTATAGTAGTCTTAGAAGTGAAATATATAAGAAACCTACTAAGTTTTTAAGCATAGTATTTTATGGGGAAATGAACAAAGATCTATCTCAAACAATGGTAGAGAATCAGGGTGCTCCACAAGTTTAGGTTGAGTGAGGCTGGAGACCCAGTACCTCTTGAATAGAAGAGAGCTGGGTATACTTGAGCAAAACAATTACACAACCAAGAAGCTGTTCTATCAGTATTTCTCCCATCCTTCCTCACTGGAGAAAAGGAAGTGACCAGACATTTTGGAGACATCTTGACATATTTTATAGTTATACATGATCTAAAATATCACTGTGACCTGCCAGTAAGTGTAGGGGCCTATCAGTGTCAGGATATCAATCAAATTTTAGCCCAGGTCTCATCCATTGTGAGTCGAGAAGGTATCCAAATCTACTGTTATGTGACTTTCCCAGTTCTAGATTCCATAATAGAGTGGATAGATATGCTAGTACTTGGCAGAATATGCATATGATACTCTAAACTATGAAGGACTATTATGGTGAAAAGGCCAAATAGAAACCATTAAAGTTGCCTCTAACTGGGAAAATGATCATTTAAAACCAATACCAGCTCAGAAGGATTCAGGGAGTAGTGCCACCATAGAAGCCTTGAAAGTTGCAAGGGTGGTGATTTTCACTGTATCTTTATTGAAGTCTCTTAGTGGGACCATACAGAAGACAAAAGTGTCTTGGAGAGTGATGACAGATTACCATAAGTTTAATCAAGTGGTGACTCCATTTGCAGCTGTAATAACAGATGTGACTTCATTGCTTGGCCAGATTGTTAGGTGGAAAATATCAGACAGATACTGGTTTGTCAAAAGCCTTTTTCTCTGCACCAATTTATAAGCCCTACAAAGGTTCATTTTGTTTCACTGAAAAGGCACTTTCATTGTCTGACTTCAGGGGTAGAATAACACTCCAGCTCTGTGTCACAACTTAGTTTACAGGGACCTTGACATCTTTCTCTTCCACAAGGTTAGCTGGACATGGAGGTGCACCAGTGCATCCTTACCTTGTGGGAGGCTGAGAAAGAAGCATTTCTGATCCTTTGAGCCTATCCTAGATTACATAGTGATTTCCAGACTAGCCTGAAACACATCCAGTGATCCAGTGTAAAAAAGAAAGAAAAATAAGACAAAAGCATCACACGAAGCCACTACCTTAATGACCTTACGTGAACTAGAAGAAGTGAACCAGAGGAAGCAACCACTGTGGATTTGTTGGAAAAAGATTTGCATTTCATTTTTTTATTTAATATTTTTATTGTATAAATTTAACAATGGTTATATTACATATTTTCGTCATCAGATCAGATTAGATTAATACATATAGGTATATAAGATTGATCAAACAATTAAACATTCACACATTCAACCAACATTACATTTTTTTTTCCTTTTCCCCTTTCTGATTTTAAAAGTTGACACATTGCATATTGTCCTCACAATAGTTCTACAGAGAACAGTGTGTGGGCATGACCCACCACCCTGTTGATGTTGCTAAGAAGAACAAAAGGAAAAAAAAAGAAGAAGAAGAAGAATGGAAAAGAAAATTCTTCTCTTTGGACTAAGAGGAAGCAGATGCATACACAGGTAAATGTTCTGCAATTGCAGTGGGCCACCAGTAAAGCTTGTAATATTGGAGGTTATTGATCTAAGCCTCCTAAAGCTCATCTCACTAATCTAGCTCTGTGTTTCATGCATTGTAATTAAGCTTTTTTTTTTTTTTTTTGCTGGGTGATCAAGGGCAAATCAAAGTAAGACCTGTATAACAAAACATTCGGGGTTTTTTGTATCTTCCAGGGTCAAATCCCCTCAGGATTAAGCTTGGGGCCATAGACAGTACTTTGTAGAACTGTTGTTAGTGTCAGCCTTCGGGACGAGTCACGGCCATTGCTTGGCCAGTTTGCTTTCTGTGAAAGCCTGAGAGAATGTTTTTCTCTGGGTGACTCTCCT
>PVJA010030734.1:0-20081 GCA_004027025.1 Myocastor coypus
TCCCGCCGGGCCCAAACTTTTTTTTTTTTTTTTTTTTTCCCCCGGCACCAGGGACTGAACTCAGGACCTTGCACTTGCCAGGCAAGCACTCATTCTACTGAGTTACCTCTCCAGCGAGCAAAATTTTATTTTATTTTATTTTTTTTCTTGTTTCAGAACCTTTGTTTGTTTAGTCACTAGTTTTTATGGCCAGCTTAGCCCGCCCCAAGGGTAGGACTGGCGCAGCATGTGGTGCCGGGGATTGAACCGTGGTCCCTGAAGCCGCCCAAGCTTTCCCAAGCAGGAGCTTTAGACCACTGAGCCATCCCGCCGGGCCCCTTTCTTTCTTTCTTTCTTTCTTTCTTTCTTTCTTTCTTTCTTTCTTTCTTTCTTTCTTTCTTTCCTTCCTTCCTTCCTTCCTTCCTTCCTTCCTTCCTTCCTTCCTTCCTTCTTTCCTTCCTTCCTTCCTTCCTTCCTCTCTTCTCTTTCTTTTTTAAAAAACTTTTATTTATTTATTTATTTATTTATTTTTAATTATGGCCAGCTCAGTCTGCCCTGGGGGTGGGGCTGGCACAGCATGTGGTCCCTGCTGCTGCCTAAGCTTTCCTAAGCAGGAGCTTTAGACCACTGAGCCATCCCCCCAACCCCCTCTTTTTTTTTTTTTTTTAATCAAACTAAACTTGCTTTGGCAAGTGCAGGGACCAGGGCTTGATTCCCTGCCCCACGTGCTGCGCTGGCCCTACCCCCAGGGCATGCTGAGGGGCAACCAAGTCCGGGTGTGGTGGGCATGGTGGTGCACACTTGTAATCTCAGTGCTGGGGAGGCTAAAACAGGAGAATCACTATGAGTCCAAGCTGCGTAGCAAGACCTTGTACCAGAAACATAAAAATAATAATAATTAAAAAATTCTCCTTTTTTGAGGTCTCACAAGTACTCAAAAATCAATAGGTCCCTATTATTCTCTACTTTCCACATGAACTAACAGTGGCTCAGAGAGGTTAGCAGCCAGCCGCAGCTGTCGGAGCTCAGTTTGAACTCTGCCCTGTCCTTCTCCACAGCACCCTGCCCATTCCTTTCACAGACCTGATGCCCACTTCACAGCTTTCTCCCCCCTGCACAGCTGCCCCTTCCTCCTGTGTCCCTTCCTCAGTTACCTGTCCTCAATGGGCTTCCTGGTATTTTGCAGTGATGACACTCCACATGTGCCCGATGAGAAGCTTGGAGAGGCGGCCGTGCTGGAAATTGTGGGACGCCTGACCAGCCTCATCCGGCAGGTCTTTCCAGGTGAGGCTCTGTCATCGTTCCCTCCAGGTGGTCCTGGCTCATGGGGCATAGCAGAAGCAGGGAAACCAATGACAAGGATGGTGTCTGGCCAAGCAAGTTCCACTCCAGGGGCTTCATAGCCAGCACTTCTGACCTGGAAGAACCCACAAGGGACCTGTGAGCACCTCAGCCTGTGGAAACACTCAGGCTCCCAAACACCTGGCATTTCTTAGGCTCTGTTTCTCCCTGTTTAATGCTAGCCTTCCAAACCCTTCTTGGTGGAGTCCCCAGTTACACATGGGGTACTTGTGTAAGTTTCACATGGGTGCACACATAGTCCCCATGTCCTTCTCTGGCCCTGGTATTGGCATCTGCTGTCACAAAGCCATCCCAGCTGTGAGAGCCTCTGAGAGATGCAGATTTCCAGCTGTTTTTAGGAGCAGGAAAAGGGTGGGAGTAAGTGGGAGGGTGGCTCAATGGGACATAACAGGGAGGAGAAGTCTGTTGCCCCCTGTGGTGCCCTTGAGCATGTTTTTAAGTGAGATGCTCTGAAGGCAGGTTCCTGGGTCTGAATCAGGCCTGTAGGCTGCCAGCTGGGTACTTGAGCAGACTGTCCCTCTTGGCTCTTTCAGTTCAGCTACAGCTGCTCTTTCTAATGGTCTCAGGGATGGGTCCCCAGGACCCAGACATGGAATAACAATATTGTAAAGAAATAATGGCATGAATTGCTGTGTATGTCTAGTTAGCCTCTCTTTAAAAATTTTTATTTGTGTGACACCATGCCTGGACCCTGTCTCTGGCTCAGTACACCCTGGAGACAGGGATGGTGCTACATGAGGGACCAGGTATCGAACCCTGGTCCCTGCGCTTGCCAAAGTAGGTGCTCAGTCCTCTGAGCTATCTTGCCAAACCTACTGTCTCTTTTTTAAAGACAGGGTCTCCCTATAAGTTCAGGACAGCCTTGAACTCACTATGTAGCCCAAGCTGACCCTAATCTTATAGCAATTCTCCTGTCTCAGCCTCCTGAGTGCTAGGATTATAGCTGTGTGCCACCATGACTGGCACTATTATTGCTGAGAAATGTCAGTCTTGAAGTCAGGCCAAGGTTACATGACAAAAGTTGGGGCCAAAGTTCTAACCTGAGCGCTGCTCTTATTCAATACTCCTACTGTCTTTTCACCTTCCTATAAGCCAACTCATGTGAAGAGATGCCTGGGTTCTTCTCAATTTTCTAAGGTAATGTAGCATCTCCCACCCAGCTATGCCTGGTCTTGTTCAAGTTCCTGGAAAGATCACTTTGTAGGGCCAGGACCCTCTCCTCTCTCTCCCCAGCAGTGGGCATT
This sequence comes from Myocastor coypus, assembly GCA_004027025.1. Classification (NCBI taxonomy): domain Eukaryota; kingdom Metazoa; phylum Chordata; class Mammalia; order Rodentia; family Myocastoridae; genus Myocastor; species Myocastor coypus. The sequence goes on from PVJA010030734.1 coordinate 2,586, forward strand.
ATGTCCCTTCTCCAGGAGGCCTTCAAACTCAGGTCCAAGCAAACTAATGGCTAAGGAACTGCTTTATTAACAATAATTAAAAAAAAAACAATAACACATGCATACAATTTATGAGACTCTAGTTTATGTCACATTGGCACACTTACTGAATTTCTTAATATCCATTGGCTTAAGAGGCATTATTGCAGGCGTGGTGGTGCACACCTGTAATCCCAGCACTTGGGAGGCTGAAGCAGGAGGATTGGTGCGAGTTTGAGACCAGCCTGGGCTACAAAAGTGAGCTCAAGGCCAGCCAGAATTGCATAGTGAGACCCTGTCTCAAAAAGGAAAAAAAAAAAAAAGAGGTATTATTTTGTGTACTGCTAAGAAAAAAGTGCTGTCAGTTCAAGAATGACACGGTTTTCTCATGACCACATTGGGAGGACATACTTCACATTCAGAGATGTTAAAATGATTCCAAGCTGGAAGAGATGAAGTGAGGCATTATCTTACTTGAGAATTATAACAACACAGGTCAAGCAGAAAAAGAAAAGAAAAAAACCCAAAAGGGACAGGGAGTTGCCTCAGTGGTATAAGTGCAAAGCTCCTGAGTTCAGTAATAGTGTTGAAACAAAACAAAACAGGCCAAGCAGAATACTTTCAAGTTTACAGTAAGGGGCCCAGCGGAATGGCTCAGTGGTCTAAAGCGCCTGCTTGGGAAAGCTTGGGAGGCTGCAGGGACCGCGGTTCGATCCCTGGCACCACATGCTGTGCCAGCCCTGCCCTCGGGGCAGGCTGAGCCAGCCATAAAAATGAGTGAATAAATAAAACAAAGGTTTTGAAACAAGAAAAATAAATAAATAAAATAAAAATTTAAAAAAAGTTTACAGTAAAACAGAGGAGAGGGAGAGGAAAGGACTGCAAGTGGAGATTTTGGGTCCCCCATCATGGGTAGGGGTGGCCATGTCCCACATGCATTACCCACCAACCCCTTTGAAGACTAATCCTGCCCGTCCTGCATGGTAACATGACTGAGAACTGGGATATACAAGTGCCAACCCCCTCTGCCAACAAAACCAACCCTGCTCTTAAGTTTTGCTTTATTTATTGAGCATCTACTCTTGGGTAAGACACCCATTAATGGTTAGGGACTTGGAATAGACAAGATAGTAGACCATGCCTGCAGGGAGCTTATGCTTGTAAGGAGCCCAGCACACAGCAGCAGTGAAAAAAAGGGGGGAGGGGCTGGGAGATAGGGAGTGAGCACCCCCATTTGCCTTTGGGATTTCAGGGATGGGTGCTTTTCAGAATGGCTGCAGAGGGCCATATACGGTGCCACACACGTGCTCTCAGCACTCAGGAGGCTGAGGCAGGATATTCAATGTGAGTTTGAGGCCAGTTGGGGCTACAAAGTGAGTTCAAGGCCAGCCTGAACTGCATAGTGAGATCCTGTCTCAAAAAGACAGGGGAAAAAAAAAAAACCTGCAGTCAGATCCTATCAAATGTGGTTTTATGCTTATCTCTGTATTTTCCTCATCTGTGTTACCACTTCTGCATTAGCTCAGATGGTCCCTGGCCAACTGAACACAACTAACTCCATGAAGGGCTCTCAGATATTTTATGGGTACCAGGAATAAAGCTCGAGACCTTGGGGCTAGGGAGATAGCTCCGAGGCACAAGTGCCTGCTGGGCAAGTACAAGGTCGTGAGTTTGAACCCTGGTCCCACCAAAAAAAAAAAAAAAAAAAAAAAAAAAAAAAAAAGCTCGAGACCTTGCACTTACCAGGCAGGTGCTTTTGCCTCTGAGCTATATCCCCAGACCCCTTGAATATTTTAAGCGTAAGTTTTTCTTTCTCCTTCCAGATACTAAAGTCTATGCTGCCATGGGAAATCATGACTTTCATCCTAAAAGCCAGTTCCCACCACAGAGTAACAGTATCTACCATCAGATAGCAGAAATGTGGAGACCCTGGCTCAATAATGAATCTGTCACTCTCTTCAAAGAAGGTACAAGTACCATCTGCTGCTACCACGAAGCACCAGTTGTACACCAGGGTCTGATCTAACTTCATCTTCACAGTAACCCCTTGAAGTAGGGGTTGATTTGGCCCCCCACTTTACAGATTAGGAGACTGAGGTCTGAAGAACCCAGGTCATTTGGCTAACACCATAGAGTTTAGCAAAGGTAGATTGAAGGGTAGAATCCAGCTGGCTGGGGCAGTGCATGCCTGTAATCCCAACTATTTAGGAGGCTGAGGCAGGAGGATTATAAATTGGCAGCCATCCTAGGCAGTTTAGTGAGTCCCTATCTCTAAATAAAATCTTGAAAAAGGCTTGGGATGGGCTGGGGAGATAGCTCAGTGGTCTAAGTGTCTTCCTGGCAAGCACAAGGACCCAGGTCTAATCCCCACTACTGCACGTCTTGCTAGCCCTGCAACCCTGGGCACGCTGTGCTGCCCTGAAACCAAGCATGGTGGCACATACCTGTAACCTCGGTGCTGGGAGGCTGAGACAGGGAGGGTCGCTATGAGTTCAAACTGCATAGCAAGCTCCTGTATCAACAGAAAAAAGAAAAAGGTTGGGGATGTCGGTCAGTACAGCACTTGCCTAGCACACATGAGGTTCTGGGTTTAATCCCCAGCACTAGAGGAAAAACAGCAACAGAAGAGGAGCAGAATCCGGGCCAGATTCCAGTGCCTGTGCTCTCAACCGCACAGTACAAATGGTGGGCAGTTTGCTGTGTGCCAGGCACTACCTTCGGCACGGTACTAGATTCTTCACAGCAAAGTGGAGAAGGATCGGGGACCTTCAGCTCATGCTGGCTTGAGGCTGACATCTGGGACTGCGAGGTGTCTGGTATACTGTAGATTCAGCAGCCTCCCTGGCCTTCACCACTGGGTGCTGGTATTACTCCAGTTCCAACCGCCTGCAGTGTCTGGGCCTTGCAAGTGTTCCTTGGGGGTGAGATCTTGGGTTGAGAACCACTGGTCTAGAGTCATGGCCAGCCTGCTGAGTGCTTGGCTCTATTCCCTTTCCTTGGCCTTGTGCTACTGGGGCTCCCCACTGGTTAAACCCAACCAGAATCCCAAGCCACAGAGCCTGAAGATTTAGTTTGAATGCATCAGCTTCTGGGGCTGAGTGGAACAGTTGGCACAGATCCAGATGGGCAAACACACATCACTGTTCTTCCCGTTGTACTGAGGAAACTGAAGGACAGAGAGATGAAGTAACTTTTCTGAATTGCACAGCTAATGAGCAGTAGAGATAGGATTGGACCCAGGTGGCCTTGCTCTAAGCCTTTGCCCTCCCTGACCCTTGGATGCCCTTTCTATGGGGAAAGTAGGAAAGGAGGATGCTAGGGAAGGAGGAGGTGGGAGAGTGAGGTGGGGGGCAGAGACCTCCTTCAGCGTCTCCCTGGCTGTGACCCCCTAGGTGCCTTCTACTCGGAGACATTGCCGGGTGCCAGCAACAAGAGCCGTATAGTGGTCCTTAACACCAATCTCTACTACAGCAACAATCGGCTCACAGAGAACATAGCTGACCCCAGCCAGCAGTTCTGGTGGCTGGATGGTGTGCTGACCAATGCGTCCCAAGCTGGGGAGAAGGTAAGGGTGCCTGGCCTTGGTGTGGCCATCTGTCTGCTGCAGAGGTAGCCCCTCTAGGACTGGCACACGCTGAGGGCCCACACTACTCAGCATGTTCCAGCAGGGTTTCATGGCTCAAGCTCATGAACATGGAGGCTGAGTGCCTTTTTTTTTTTTTTTTTTTTGTCAGTTGAGTGACTTGTGCAGTGTGAGAAATCAATACCCATGGCCACATGGTGTACACTGCCCAGTAATGCATGGATGGCCCAAGCTGTCCAGGGAGACAGTCTCAGAAGTTTCTGGGAGGCTTCATGGAGGAGGTGACCACAGAGCTAGACTGAGGGTAGCCGTAGGATTTCTAAAGGGGAAAAGAAACATTCCTCAGGTGGCAGGCAAAGGCAGAGGGGGAGAGGCTGTGGCACATTAGTTGAGAAGGAATTGGGTGCATCTGAGTCCTCTGGGCCCCACTTCTTCGCAGGTCTACATAATTGGCCACGTGCCCCCTGGGTTCTTTGAGAAGACACGGAACAAGGCTTGGTTCCAGAATGGCTTCAACAAACAGTACCTGAAGCTGGTCCAGAAGCACCACAGTGTCATAGCAGGGCAGTTCTTTGGGCATCAGCACACCGACAGCTTTAAGATGTTTTACGATGACACAGGTACTCACGCAGAGCAGGTGCCAGCCCGCCTACCTCCTTCGCTCCCCAGCCCCCTCATGCCTGCTGTCTCTCCCCAAAGGTGCGCCCATCAGCGTCATGTTCCTCACCCCTGGTGTCACCCCGTGGAAAACCACATTGACTGGAGTGGTCAATGGAGCCAACAATCCAGGTATCCGGCTATTCCAGTATGATCGGATCACACTGAGTCTGCAGGTGAGGAGCCTGGGGTCTGCTGGGGCACAGGAGGAGGATGGAGGGACCAACACCTACCCTTGCTTTTCCTAGTATCACTTAACTCATCAGATACTGACAGCTGAGGCCTCAGGAAGGTCTAGTTACTTCTGCCCTCCTTGGCTCACATTCAGAACCTGGCAGCTGCCTACCACCGAGGCAGGACAATTCCTCTGCTCCCAGCCTTGGATCTCTGCCATAGTCTCTGCCTGCTGCCAGCCCTGCCCTGCTGTAACCCATCTGACACATAGCACAGAAGGGGTTAGTCTCTCTAAACCTACCGGACTCTAAACCACTGATTGAACTCAGGCTCTTGTGCTTGCCAGGCAAGTGCTTATTTGACTGAGCTATGTCCCCAGCCCTAAAGTACTGCCTTCAAATTGCCTCTCTCTGGCTCAGTGTTGAGGCTGAAGCAGGAAGATCACTAGTTTGAGGCCAGCCTGGACTACATAGAGAATTCAAGGCCCTGCTGGGCTATAGTGAGACCCTGTCTTGAAAAACAAAGCAAAACAAAAATCAGCATTTTCTCAGTATCCTTAGTAAAAGGTTGGATCTTCTTGGCCTTAGTACTGGACACTTCCCAGTCTCACTCCAAGCCCACTACCTATTTCTTCCCACTGGTCAAGGCTCCAGCCATGAATGAGGCTTTGGCCTGAGCCACTGAAGGAGAGAGTTGCTGCTCACTGAGGTGGGGTGACTGTGGGAGGACCCGGTTTAGGAGGGAGAATCAGAAGTGCACTTTTGGAGCTGTTGGCCTTGGGGTGGCTAAACGGTATCCCCGTGAAAATGGCCAGGGAGGAGATAGACTGCAGCTGCAGACTCAGGCGAGTATGCACATTTAATCTGGAGTTGAGAGAGGACATTTGAAGCCAGGGAGAGGAAGTCCTTGATCCTAGAGAGTAAGTATAGATCAAAAAGAGGTTAGAGGAGTTTTTCATTGTGTGGCCTGAGCTGATTCATCTATAAAATGGAAATAGCAACACAAGGCTTTGGTGGACAGGATAAAATAACGTAACATACCCAGCATGCGTGTTTCCCATCCATCCTTAGCACCTCCCTCCAAAGACTACAGATTTAACTGGAAGTACCGGACTCATAAAGCCTTTTGATTCTAGTCCTGAAGAAGCCCCAGGTCCTGGGGTCTGAGTGTATCCTGTAACCCCATCAACCATAGTTTTCTGTCAGCCAGACCCCTTCTCCTTATCGTCCATAAATATTTACCAAGCATCTGAGCTGTGTGCTAGGCCATGTGCTTTGGATCTTGGTGGGACAGAAAATACACAGGCAGCGAGGTCCACAAGCTGGGTTCTAGGTTCACCTGTGCTGCAGAGCACCTGTATGGCTATCCCCGAGTGAACTGACCTCTGCAGGTCTCACATGAGGAAAGGGGGAAATAAGCCTGGTTCCTCATCAGGTCCAGTCAGGGGATGTTCACCAAGCACACCTGGTGAGTAGTGAGACTGCTCACTAATGCACACCAGAAGAACATAGGGGGAAATGCAGGGAGCAGTACTAGATAGCTGCTTACTACTGGCCCCTTTGTGTATCTGCCCCAGGACATGATGACCTACTTCATGAATCTGAGCCAGGCGAATGCACAGAACAACCCACACTGGGAGCTTGAGTACCAGCTGACTGAGGCCTATGGGGTGCCAGATGCAAGTGTCCGCTCCATGCAAGCAGCAGCGACTGGCATTGCCAATGACCAGGACAAGCTGCAGCGCTACTATGTCTACAACTCTGTGAGCTATGACACTACAGCCTGTGGTGAGACCTGCCGCACGGAATTCTTGTGTGCCATGCAGGAAGTGGACTTTGATGCCTACTACGCCTGCCTGAACAAAAGCGGTGCTGGGCCCAGGCTAGAGGGTCTGCTGGTGTTGCTGGCCACACTGCTAGGCCTGCAGGCTCTGCTTGCACACTGACATTGGGCACTGCCCTTTCCTTGTGGGGTTCACCTTCCTTCCAATAAAAAAGAGCAACATCACCCCTCAAAAGCTGATTTTACCCTTATTTCCCCGTGTTAGAGAAGAAACTGGAATGTGACAGGTGGGATTAGGAAGTGAGGCTCCAAAGGCCCCTCCAGAGCACATTTCTCTCAAATTTCACGTTTTATCTGTAAAGACGAAATGTATGGTGCATTTTATTCTGTGCATTATTCCTTTTAATATATAAATGTTTAACTTGGCTCACTCTCAAGTTTCTTAGCTGTCCTCTCTTTGCTCTGGAGTCACTGTCATAGTCTATCCCCAGCTCCAGGACCAGACGGTAACCCCTGTGGTTTGCAAAATCCTGCACTGAGGCATCAGAACATGGCTTTTTCTTTCCTTGTTTGGTTTGTGCAAATGTGACAGTACTGACTGACAAAGCAAATAAGAACTCCACAACACACAGCAATGCCTGCTACTGTCTTCCACCGCTGAATCTCTTTTCTTTTTTTTTTTTTTTTTGAATTTATTTTATTTTTTTTCTTGTTTCAGAACTTTTGTTTATTTATTTTTATGGCTGGCTCAGCCTGCCCTGAGGGCAGGGCTGGCGCAGCATGTGGTGCCAGGGATCGAGCTGCGGTTCCTGCAGCTGCCCAAGCTTTCCTAAGCAGGTGCTTTAGACCACTGAGCCATCCTGCCAGGCCCATTTTTTTTTTAATTTATTTTATTTTATTTATTTATTTATTTATTTTTCTTGTGAATCTCTTCTCACACCAGTCGGTAGCCCCAAATGGCTGGTAGGAGGTCCAGATGGTGAGGGTGCAGAGTCACCCGAATGGCACTGCTGAGTTCCTGAATACAATACCAAATGGCTATTTCATCAGCCCAATGCAAATAGTGGAGATAGCAGCTCCCTGGAGTGCACCATTCAGCCAGGAACAAGGCGGATGCCAGCAGGTCCCCAAATACCCTTTCTCATTTCACCAACAATTGTGTGTGTGTGTGTGTGTGTGTGTGTGTAACTGGGTATCGAACTCAGGACCTTGCACTTGCCAGGCAGGCACTTGTGCCCCTGAGCTATCTCCCCAGTCTCTCACCAACAAAAATATTTATAGCAGCTAATCCCATAAACAGGAAAGAAGGAAGAATTCCCAGGTAGGAAAGCATCCCTCTGGGTGGCTATTCCAAAACTGTCACAGGTCTTTGGTGTCCATAGCTCAGGTCCATTTGCTCACTGTTGACCAAACCAAAGGAGATCATTTATTTTGGTGAAATGGAAAAAGGGTTCATTCAAAGTTAGCTCTAAGGACATGGTGGGGCTCCCCTTACCCCAGAGGAGAAAGGGAATGCAAGGAGACAACTGTAAACCCTAGGTTTGCTTCCTCTGTCTGGAGCCTGATCTGGGGCTGAACCTGTACACTGGGTCCACAGTCTAGCCAGTGGTTCTCAACCTGTGGGTCGTGACCCTGGCAGGGGTTGCCTAAAGCCATTCCAAATCATAACTGTAGCAAAATTACAGTTTTGAAGGAGCCACCAAAATTACTTTTTTGGTCTGGGGTCACCGCAACATGAGGAACAGTATTGCAGGGTCATGGCATTAGAAAGGTTGAGAACCACTGGAGGCTGTGAGAGGAGAGAGTAGCATTTATTCCCTAGGCCTGAGAAAGTCTGGACGAGTGATTGGTTTCTCAAAGGAACCATTTTAGCTTTTAAAGTTTTTTGTCTTATGCACTGTATAAGATAACAGATAATAGCTCTAGTTCTTCCCCCACCATCTTCATTTTCTTGGACCTCCAGGCAACTGTACTGTGAAACCAGGAAATTGGAGGTTAACAGCCAAACTCTGTGGAGGCCGATGGGGTAGGGGAGTGAGGGAGGTGGGAGCACCTATGCAGTGTTCCCTCACTTAATCCTGGAAGTTTCCTACCAGGTACCCCTTGATCACTGTAGTAACGTTATGTTTATTTCAGTATTTATATATTTTTAAGGCTTTATAAGTCTTTCCCACATTCTTAAACCATTCCCACATTTTTTTTTTTTTTTTTTTTTTTTTTTTTTTTTTTTGTCTTTTTGAGACAGGGTCTTGCTATGCAGTTCAGGTTGGCCTTGAGCTCACTTTGGTAGTCTCACACTGATCCTCCTGCCTCAGCCTCCCGAGTGCTGGGATTACAGGCATGTGCCACTATGCCTGGCCGTTCCCACACTTTTGAAAACACTTCTAATATACTTAACCATTTTCTAAACTCGTAAACCTACGAATTTTAACAACATACTTATACGGTATGATGCTGCAAAATCCAGCAATATAGCGAAAAATCCGTAATAAATAATTTATATTACTATTAAACAAAACAAAACAAAACAAAAAAAACCTGGGAAACAGTCCGTGAAGGTCAAACCACAAAACAGCGAGGGACTGCTGTAATCCCAGCAGTCTAGGAGGTGAGGGCAGGAATACCAATTTGAACCCAGCGATTTAGAGTCCCCATCTCAAAATAAAAATTTAAACTGAGAGTAGTGGTGCATGCCTATAGCACCAGCACTCTGAAAGCTGAAGCGGGAAGATTCCTAAGAGTTTGAGGCCAGCCTGGGTTACATAATTAAGTTCAAGGCCAGCCTGAACAGCTTAGCAAGACCCTATTGCAAAGAATCGAACCAAACCACCAAAAAATTTTAAGGGGTGGCGAGGGGGGTAGCACAACGCAAAGGCCCTGAGTTCAACCTCCACTACTGTTACCGCAGAGAGTTTCAGTGCCCGAAGCCGGATTTCCAGCCGTCGCAGCTCCACGGAGGACAGCCAGTAGACTCCAAAGGCTGGGCCGAACTGGGGGGGGGGGGGTGTCGACCACGCCCTCGCTCCGCCCCGGACAGGGCGGGATAGGGAAGTCCCACCCCGCGGGCTCTGGCCCGGGGTTGCCCGGCGGGCTGGGACCGCCGCCTCGAAGTCAGCCGGCGACTCGGTCCCGAGGGAGGCGGGAGGTGCCGAGGCGGGCGGGCCATGCCCTGGTCGCCCCGCGCCGCTCTCCTGCGGGACCTGGTCTTGGGCGTGCTGGGCACCGTGGCCTTCCTGCTTGACCTGGGCACCGACCTGTGGGCCGCCGGGCAATACGCGCTCCGCGGCCGCTACGTGTGGGCCGCGCTGGTGCTGGCGCTGCTGGGGCTCGCCTCAGTCGCGCTGCAGTTCTTCAGCTGGCTGTGGCTGCGTGCCGACCCCGCCGACCTGCACGGCCCGCCCGCCCCGGGCCGCGGGCTGGCGCTGTTGCACCTGCTGCAGCTCGGCTACCTGTACAGGTGAGCGGCGCCCCCGGGAGGGCGAGGAGCTACCGCCCAGCTCGCGTGCCCGCCCCGCCGCGCCGCGACGCGCGGCCGGAAGCGGCGCCCCGCAGGTGAGCGCCCGCCTCGGACCACCGCTTCCGGCCCGGGCGCTGGAACCGAGGTGCGGGGAGAGGAGGGGTGCTCGGGCCTCGGACTCTGGCCACCCCGACCGGGGCTTAGTTTCTGCGCTTCTCCGAGCCTCAGGTCCCGCCTCTGCGAACGGGCCGGAGGCGGGCGGGAGGAGCCGCGGGCCGGGCCCCTTCCGCGGAGCCGCTGTTCCTTTCAGCAATGGGTCTGGTCTTGGGCAAGTCGCCAGGCATGTTTCCTTGTGCCAGTCGGGCTGGTGGCAGTGGCTAGTTCTGTTTTGTGAAGATGAAGCAAAATGATACCAATAAATTGCTCTGGTACTGAGCGAACATTCGACCAATGTCAGCTAGCTTCGTGCCACCCCGACCTGCCAGCCTATTGCACTGCTAGGTGGTGCCTGTTTCTTCTCTTCCTCTCTCCTTTGTTTCTTTCCCTTTCCTAGGGATTCAGCCTAGGGAGACAGTCTCGCAATGCTTTTCAGGCTGGCCTTGAGCTCACTTTGTAGCCTAGGGAGGTCTCAAACTCCTGGATCTTCCTGCCTCAGCCGTTTGAGTGCTGGGATCACAGGTGTGTACCACCATGCTTGGCTTTTAAAAGTTATTTTGATTTGATTTGATTTGTTTCTTGAGACAAAATCTTGTTAAATTGTCCATACTGGCCCCAAACTTGCAATCCTCCTGCCTCAGCCTCCTGAGTAGGTGGGATTAGGGGCTTGTGCTGTCACACCAGGTCCCTCTTCTCTTCTTCAGCTGTCTGCTTCTCTCTGAATCTGTGTTTCCCATGCTCAGACTGAGCATGAATGTAGAGGGGGTTCCTGGACTTAGCCAGGGTCTTGGAAAATGTGGACCTGCGCTTTTAATAACTGTCAGGGTCCCATAAAGATGGAGACATGGAAATGTGTTTGAAGTGATGGGGAATATTTTGAAATGAGCAGGATTAATGCTGATGTATCTTTTAATGTAGAAAAAAACAAGATGGAGAAACTGAATCAATGGGGTCAGAGTCAAGAGATAAAGCCAGGACCTCCTGTATGGTCTGGGTTGGTATGGCAGGAGGCAGAATCTGCTCCAGAACCCATTTTTATAAATTCTTTCCAGATCTTGACGAGGCTGTCTGGATTCTCTAGCCATGGAGAGCAGAGCTTTGAATGTTATTGTTTTGCTTGAGGGACCTTAAGATACCAGTGAATCCTAGGTGGCTCTGAATGTCCAGGGCAGGCCTTGAGCTCTGCATTTCTGACCCCCCTGCATCTAGCTTTGGGTTTGTAAACAGGCTCCCTTTGCCTGCTCATGCTGAAGCTGAAGGGGGGACACGGGACCAGAAGCTCCTGCTCTTTAGTGTTATCAGGCAGGGCAGCCACAGTCGACATACTGAATGGACCTGTGGTGGGTGAATGGGCCAAGTAGATGTGTTCTGTGTGGGGAAGACCTCAGTATTTCTCCATGCCCTCCTCATGCCAATGGCTCCCCAAGGCCTCTATAGATTCCCTCACGTCTGTACCTGTCTGTGTCCCCATCTCTCTGGCCAGGCCCTCACCCTTTCACCAGGCATTCAGCAACCTGCTGCAAGGGGTCCCCCCTTGTGCTCCATCCCGATGGGCCCTGCCTCCTTCCCTGGCCAGTGTGCTCTGCAGCCTATAGCACACCCTGCCCCTGGCTGGCCCTTGCTCAGAAGCTCCCCATGGTGTTGCCTGTGTGCCCCCAGGAGATTCTTACACATAGGAAAATTGAGGGCTGCCTTGAATAAACTTTCCAGCAGGCTACATTTACAGTTTTGGCTCCAACCCTGATGCACTGAGTTATTAGCTTCTTGATGTTTACACCCTTCTGTAAATGGGTGTCTTGTGAGGAGTAAACAGAACAAGGTTTGTGATGGGCTTGGGCCAGCTGGTGCCCCGCAGAAGTTGTGCTTAGCCCTGTTTTACAGGTGAGGAAACAGGTTCAGAGAGGTGAGGGGCTTGCTGTGGCCCTTCAGGATGCTGATCCTGTGGACATTTGTATGTGCCTAGGTGCCTGCAGGGCCTGTGGCAGGGGCTGTTGGTGTGGCAGCAGGCGAAGCCCTCCGAGTTCGACTTAGCCTACGCTGACTTCCTCTCCATGGACATCAGCATGCTGCGGCTCTTTGAGACCTTCTTGGAGACGACGCCCCAGCTCACGCTGGTGCTGGCCATCATACTGCAGAGTGGCCAGGCTGAGTACTACCAGTGTGAGTGCACACTGCAGGACAGAGCCTGTGCCTTGCCAGGATAAGACTGTGAAACTGTTAGTTACACTAAGTGTGCTGAGAGCTCAGCTGAGGGAGAGGCAGTGGCAGAGGTTGGCAGAGCCTCATAAACCATGGAGGAAGTTTGTATAGTAAGGAGCCTTGGAGGACTTCACGTAAAATGAAAGTGACTGTCCCAAAGCCAGCCAGTGGCCAAGGTGGGACTTGTACCCTGGGCACCTGAAGGCCCCCTGCTGTACCTGCCACTGCCTCCCATGGGACTCAGTGCTCACCTGCCATCACATTGAGTGTGACCCAGGGGAGTCTGTCTGTACTTCACACAAGTGGAGAGAGGTACACATGTGTGAAGTGACTTGCCCTGGGCCACTCAGCACTTATATATTTGTTTTTATGAGTTTGCTGTTTGGCTTTTTGAAACAAGGTCTCGTTATATAGTAGGAGCTGGCCTTGAACTATGGTGATCCTCCTGCCCCAGTCTCCCGAGTGCTGGGATTACAGGAGTGTGCCACCAAGCCAGCATTCACAATTCTCATTTATCTGTCCAATGTGGTAAGTGGTTAGGATCAAGGCCAGTTGGAGACAGACTTTTTTTTCTCAGCTTCTTTTTTAGCACGTATTTATTACATGTCAGGTACTGGGCTGCCTGGGGAGGCCAGATGAACAGAATTGGTGTCTCTCTCTAGGAACTGAGAGGCAAGGAAATAGTTACTGTACCTTTAACTGTGTGATAAGACACCAGGTGGAGGTAGGAAGGGTATTCCCAGGGACCTTGACACAGCAGAGTCATTAGAGTCAGGAAGGGCTAGGACAGGTAATCCCTGGGAATGTTCAGGCTGGGGGCCAGGTGAGGAGGAGGGGGGGGAGGAAGAGGCCTGGGAAGTGGGGTATGGCTCTGGGCCAACTGGGAAGAACATCTAATTTAGAGTGAGGGTCGTTAGAGTGATGGCCGCAGATCTGATGGGTTCCCAGTTAGTAAACAAACCTCTGTTGAATGAGAGAGGTGGCAGCAGGGAAAGAAGCATTCTAGGCAGCTCAGCTTCCATGCTTCCTTGGCAGTCCAGTTGCTAAGACCCCCACCAGAAACTTCTGGATCTTGGAAAGCAAGACTTGGGCCCAGGTTGCACATGGAGGGGACAGGAAGGGTGGAGGAGAACTTCTGCCACAGCAGGGCTAGTTCTCCCAGATCTCAGGACCCCATAGGGTCCCTGGTGCTTTCTTCTAACCAGATGGAAGAGGGAACTGGGGCTCTGTTGATTTTTCAGATCTAAGGAAGGCTTGGGCTCTTCCGGGAAAGGAAGGGTTATTGGCACCAAGAGATGCACAGGCTGCAGCCTAGGCCTCACTGGGGTGCCAAATGCTGAGTGACTCTTTGTGAGGAACACACACTCATCCTTGGGAAATGTCACGGAGTGGCACCTGAAGTGAAGCATCAGGTAGCACTGCCTCCGAACTTGAATCCCTGTTCCGTGTTTGGTGGATTGTATAAACTCACTGAAGGTTCTCCTGACCTTTCCCCTTCCACAAATAGGGATTCTTTTTTTTTTTGAACTGTCTCACTATACAGTCTGGCTTTGAGCTCACTTTTGTAGCTCAGGCTGGTCCTAACTCACACTGATCCTCCTGCCTTAACCTCTCGAGTGCTAGGATTAAAGGCATGCGCCACCACGCCTGGCCCCCACAAATAGAGATTCTAATATCTACTTCAGGCTAGCTAGGAGGGCTCAGGTGGTACCTGTGAGCTCTGGGGTGGGCCAAGCAGGCTGTGCAGAGGGCTCACCTGTTTGCTCTTGCTTCTTGTAGGGTTTGGGGTTGGCACATCCTTTGTGAGCATCTCATGGGCATTGCTGGACTATCACCGGGCCCTGCGGACTTGCCTTCCCTCCAAGCCCCGCCTCGGCTGGACTGCTTCTGCTGTCTACTTCATGTGGAACCTGCTGCTGCTGGGGCCCCGAATCCTGGCTGTGGCCCTGTTCTCAGCCCTCTTCCCCCAATATGTGGCCTTGCACTTCCTGGGCCTGTGGTTGGTGCTGCTGCTCTGGGTCTGGCTTCAGCAGACAGAGTTTATGCAGGACTCTGGCTCTGAGTGGCTGTACCGGGGGACAGTGGCCACCATCCTCTATTTCTCTTGGTTCAACGTATCTGAGGGCCACACCCGAGGCCGGGCCACCATCCACCTGGTGTTCCTCCTGAGTGACAGTGTTCTGCTGATGACCACCTGGGTGATTTATGGCCCCTGGCTGCCTACTGAGATCTCACTACACATGTGGCTGGCTGTGGGAGGCATGTGCTTCCTTGTGGGCCTGGCCTTGCGCCTTGGCTACTACTGCTGGCTGCACCCTAGCTGCCACTGGGAACCTGAGCCAGTGGATGGAACCCGGGTAGATGGGCCCCGGAGTCTCTTTGCTTGTGAACATTATCGGCCACTTCAGAACAGACGCATGACTCAGTTGGCTTGGAGCTTTTTCCCTAAAGCTAAGGATGAGGGTGTTGTGCCAGGGAAGGGAAAGGTGAACGGGGTCTTACAGCCAGCACAGACCCACTGACAAGGGGTTCACCATGTGAACAAGATGAGAAGGGCTGGCACTACAGGGTCAGGGGTGCCAATTATATACAAGCCATGTTGGCAGGAGCAGGACTTTTCTCGAGCAGTATAGCTAGTATGCCCAGAACTTGCCCTTGTTGGTATTGTCAACACTGGCTACCTCTCAAGCGATGGAAATGTTCCACCCTTTGCTTCTCTACCCCAGGCTAAGAGACCCCAGGAGTTCTTCAGATTCCTTCCCTGCCCTACTCTGTTCATTTAATTTATTCAACAAGTGTTTACTGAAAGCACTTTATGTGCCACGGATAGCAGTGTAACCTTGGAACCAGCTGCCACCCTAGCTTCATTCCTTACCTGCTCAAACCAATCCTGGGTAGAACTCAAAGGCTAGAGCCCAGGACAACCCATTCTGGTAACCTGTCAGCCCCCCAGGGTCTGTGGCTGGCCTGGCTCTGTACTGGTTCTCCAGGGGCTTTCTGTCAAGTGCCTTGTGGGCCTGTGGTTTGTGCCTTGCACAGCCCATTGAACTTTATGTTATGGCCAGCTCAGCCTGCCCTGGGGGTGGGGCTGGCACAGCATGTGGTGCCAGGGATTGAATCATGGTCCCTGTGGTTGCCTAAGCTTGCCTAAGCAGGTGTTTAGACTGCTGAGCTATCTCGCCGGCCAGCCCCTTGCATATCCTATTGAGTTTTCTTTTTTGAATTTTTTATTTTATTTATTTATTTTTTTTTCTTGTTTCAGAACTTTTGTTTGTTTATTCACTCATTTTTATGGCTGGCTCAGCCCGCCTCGAGGGCAGGGCTGGCTCAGCGTGTGGTGCCGGGGATGGAACTGCGGTCCCTGAAGCCGCCCAAGCTTTCCCAAGCAGGTGCTTTAGACCACTGAGCCATCCCACTGCCCCACCCCACCCCATTGAGTTTTCTTTAGCCAATGTACACCTTTTACCTCAGGGTACATTTAGATGAGAAACTGTGTCACTGCAGTTGAGGACATGTGGTACATGTTTGACAGTATTATAAGATGATTAGTCTTCCAGTTGCGGGTGGTTAGTAGCTGCGGTTTACAGTACAGTTGTGGCCAAGTCTAAGAACCACACCATGCACAACCAGCCCCCAAAATGGCACAGAAATGGCATCAAGAAACCTCAGTCACAAGGACACGAATCTGTGAAGGAGGTAGATCCCAAGTTCATTCGGAACGTGTCTTGCCAAGAAGTACAACAAGAAGGGCTTCAAGATGCAAGCAAACAATGCCAAGGCCATGAGGGCACATGCTGAGGCTATCAAGGTCCTTGTCAAGCCCAAGGTCATCCCAAAGGGAGTAAACTGCAGGCTCACTCAAATTGCCTGTATTGCTTACCCCAAGCTTGGGAAGCGTATCTGAGCCCACGTTGCCAAGGGTTGCAGGCCTTGCCGGCCAAAGGAGAGGCTGCAGCTAAGGCCAAGGTTCCAGCTGTTCCAGCCAAAGCTCAGGCTCCCAAACGTGTCCCGGCCCCTGTGAAGGCTGCACAGTAAAAGCCTCTTTATCTGCTGATATAAAAGCAGAAGGACTGGTGTAATCCCTGGTGTGCCATCTGTAGGGGACTGGTGTCCTATGCTCTTTGTACAAGTAAACCTGAGGTAGGAAAAAAAGATTATTAAAACTTCACAAAACACTCCGAATAGTGTGTCATTAAACAAAATCTACCACTCCTGGAGAGAATTAAGGACATGAAATTTCTTGAAATTGGTAAAGGCCCTTGGAGTAGATAAGACTGCCTTGGGGTGCGGGGCTACCTTAAGTGTGACTTTTCATCCTTTGTTTTCCAAGTTGCAGGGGCTAGGTGGATTCCAGTGCACTCTGCTTCTAGCTCTGCTGCTGGGCTGGGAAAATGTTGCCATAAGCACCTTTGGAACTACTAAGTATGAGAGACCAGGTAGAAGATGGTGTCTTTTCTAATTGCTGGGATGAAATACCTGATGCCTACAAATTAAGGGAAAGGTTTATTTTGGTTCATAGTTTAAAGAGGCTTCAGTCCATAGGACAAAACAGCTCACAATGTGGCAGGCAGGAGGCAGTGAAGCAGCAGCAGCAAAGAAATCTCCCAGGCTACAAGGCTTTAGGTGCCACTCATACCCAGGGTGGATCTGCTCATTACCTGCACCCAGACAACAGCCAGTTGGTGGGTTAATCCAGTTACCACACCCTTAATCCATCCATATCTGCCCTCAGTCCACATTCACACATCTTGGATCCAGCCCTCCAAGCCCTACCTATGAACACATGAGACTTTGGGGCGCATCTAGATGTAAGCCATAATAGCCTGCTGGGAGCCCCCTAAAGTCGGCAAGGTGGTTTATGGGATTCCAAAGAAGCAATAGTTCCAGGGAGGTTGGATGTTTCCCAGCTCAGGAGGTCTGTGGTCTGAAGAAAAGAAATTAGGAAGGAATGCTGGAGAAGGAAAAGGTTTCAGTCACTACTATGAAGAGATTCATGATAGTTCTATTATTCATTTGTTGTAGTGGAGAGGGTAAGTAGGGTGAGTAAACATGCTGTGTATCAGATGGTGTGACGTGCTAGAAGGTGAGCTGTTTTCATATTGGTAGTGACAGCTCTGTAGAACATCTGTGGAAGCTTCGCTGAGAAGCTCAACCTGAATGCCACATCAGCAGTGACCACAGTCTGTGGCCTACAAATGGGATAAGGAGTGGAACCTGGGATCACCACTGGTGGCTTAATTCATCTAGGGAATGTTGGAAGCATTAAAAAATAATCCCCACTTCCCACTTTCGTTGTCTCAAAGAAAGTTGTGACAGTGAAATCAGGCCCAGTGAGAGGAGGTGTGGTATCAATTTGTCAGTTTTACTGCTTTTGCGATTTAAGCTCAGCAAGCAAGTATTGGAATACTGAAGTTTAGCACATCTGACAGCAAATGAAATCTTATTCTAAGCCTTAAAAAGCAATGCCTCT
>PVJA010030735.1:0-25556 GCA_004027025.1 Myocastor coypus
AAAAAAAAAAAAAAATGATGTAATTCACAAACTGAGCAATTTTACTTGTCAAATACATTTGTTGAAGGTACACTTAATGGAAAAAGAATAACAAATTTGCACAACTAGATGCCAATTAGACTAGTACTAAAATTAATTTTAATAATGCATAATACTTAAAATCTTCTCTTTTGGAGGGGCCCACAAGCCTCAGAATTCAGTGCAACTGAATATATATCCCTTTCCCCACCTCCCAGCCCATAAATGAAAATATGTTTTAATCTAAAATGTAAGTGGCATTTGTATATTTTCATGCAGTAAACATAAATACAGGCTTCTGTGAGGACTTCAGTATTGTTATTAAATGTGAATAAATTTTCTTGGATAGAAAAAAATATTGTTATTATGAAAAAGTGCAAATTCTCCTTTAAAAATAGAGGAAGAGGGCCCGGCAGGATGGCTCCGTGGTCTAAAGTACCTGCTTAGGAAAGCTTGGGCGGCTGCAGGGACCAAGGTTCAATCCCCGGCACCACATGCTGTGCCAGCCCTGCCCTCAGGGCAGGCTGAGCTGGCCATGGAAATAAACAAACAAAAAGTTCTGAAACAAGAAAAAAAATTTAAAAAATAAGCATAGAGGAAGAATGGGGAGAGGAGGAAGGTGGGATGGCAGGGAAGTGCAGCTGAAGGGCAGTGAGGTGTGCTGTGTACTCGGACCAACCCCTGTGAGGCATGTGAGCATTTTGTACTACAAATAGGGACTGATGAATAAAAACTTCCTACAAAAACAGCAAACCCAGGGATGGCCAAATAGTTCAGCAGACTAAAGCACCTGCTTAGACAGAGCACAGCAGCTGGGGTTCAATCCTTTTTTTTTTTTTTTTTTCAATTTTTTTATTGTTTAAATTTAACAATGGTTATATTACATATTTTCATCATCAGATCAGTTTAGATTAATACATATAGGTATATAAGATTGATCAAACAATTAAACATTAACCTTCCTAAGTCCACATTACTGTAGAATGGGGTTCAATCCTTAGTTAGCAGTATTGGTCCTGCCTCCAAGGGCATGCTGAGACAGCAATTGAGACTGGGTGTGATGGCACATGCCTGTAATTCCAGCGCTTCAGAGGCTGAACACAGGCGGATCACTACCAGTCTGATCTACCTAGTGAGACCCTGTAGACCTTGTACCAAATTCATTGAAAAAAGAAAAAACAAAAAACAATGATCCCTTTGACAACCACAGAACTAGTGGAAACCTAGTGGAGATTCAATCATCAACAGAGGTCAGTCAATCTCTTCTGTGTATAAAGCATGTCTTGGGGGAAGGAATAGCAGGGTGCACTGACCTGCAGGCAGCTCAGGCCCAGAGATGGCTGACCCAGACTTTAGAGGACAAAGTACTCGCTAAACTGAGGAACTGTGGATGGAGAGTTCAAACAGAGCAGGCAGTGCATGCACAGCCCAGGCTAGAGACAAGTCTATCAGGAGGGCAGAATGCAACTCCCTGGGACTGGGAGACAAAGGGATAATGACTTCAAGGCACTCACTGTTGGGCTTATGGCTGAACCTCTGCCTGTCAGGAAGAGGGGACTCTGTGACTCCAGAGGACGTGGAGAGTTGCCTCCTTCCTGGGTTCCTCCCTCCACTCCCTTCCAACGGCCCTGTAGTGAGCTGCTTGTCTCAGTCAGGCCCTTGCTGTCTGCTTGCTGAGTGCCCAGGGGTAAGCAGTCTCTTCTGCCTGGCCTGACCATGTGCCCACCTCCTCTGCAACCTGCACTGTGGACTGAAGTCCTGAACCAAAAGAACATCGTTTCCTTTGCTGTGCACAAAGAGGGCATTTTGCCCCAAGGAGGCAGAAAGCAACTAGGACAGACACTATGCACTGTGAGAAAGAAAGTGGGGGCCCAGCCGAGGCACTTATCAACTGATGAACAGGATGAATCTGTCTGTCTGTCTGTCTGTCTGTCTGTCTGTCTGGATATGTGTATCCCAACCATAAGTAAGAACAAAATTTTGTCATTTTCAGGAAGATGAAACAGGAGATCACCATATTAATCAAAATAAACCAGACTCATAAAGACAAATACTGCACACTCCCCCAAATGCATGAGTTTTTAAAAACACAGAAAAGTAGAAGGAAGGGAGATTATTATTAAACAAGAGGAAAGTGTTATAGTTTTTATCTAGTTGTCCCCCCAAAGCCTCATGCAATCATGGGGCAGGGACTTCTAGAGTTTGAGACTTGACTCATAACCCACTGGGATTATATGTCTTAGTACTGATGGGATTATGGGTCTGAGTACTTCTGGGATTATCCTAAAATGGATAGGCTGAGGCAGACAGCCTGAAGGTAATATAAAGAGAGACTGAGAGACAGACTCAGGCTGTTGCTCTCTGCTCCTTTGCTTGGTTGTCTCTGTCACCATTTTGTGGCTATTCTGCCACCATGAACTGCTGCTCTCTGCTATGTGCCTCTCTGCCTTGGATCCAGCCAAGTATGGACTGAAACCTCCAGTAACTCTTAACTGAATAAACCTTTCCTTCCTTCATTTTGAGTGTTGGGTATTTGTCCCAGCAATGAGAGAACAGTAACTAACACGAGGGGATATAGGACAGTAGGGCCATAAAGGAGGGGCATAGGACAGATATGAATGAAATAGATTACATATATGTTGTGAAAGCAAATATTTTGTAAAACAAATAGGCATACATGTATATTTTTAAAAGAAAAACGATGGGGAGCCACACAGGATCTTCAGTAGGAGGAGGACAGGATGATATTTACACAATATAGATACAATAACAGCAATGATGGCTAACATGCACCATGCCGATAATGTGCCAGGTAACGTGCGAAATGTTTTACATCACATGCTTTCTAATAGTTTTTCTACTATGTTCTTCAAGTATAATTACCATAGCTTATAATAAAAAACATGCAAAGTAAGTTCTAACTGTCAGTAGGTGGAAAGGCGAAGCACTTCAGTTTGTTTACGGAGGGCTTTGTTCCATCATCACCAGCTCGAGTATGGCTTCACATGAAGTATGGATCCCAAAAGAGAGATCATGATTTGACAATAGGAACAAATAGGACATTCCTCATTCTGAGATCATAAAATTAGTTGGGAAAAGTAGTTAAACTACAGAGAATAGGTATGAACTATTTTTATGTTAATTTCCCCATAGTGAGGGTCTATATTGGCTGTGTGTGTGTGTGCTGAGATAAGTGGAGATGTGATGAGGAGAACTTAGAAGAATATTACAAAAGTGTACCTTGATTTATAAAGGTACACAATTTATGTTTTCATGAAGACATAAAACTATCTGGAGGATAGTATCTTTGTACTAGTGAGTTTCTTAAAAACACTGTTAGCTTCTAAAACCTAACTAGTTATAGAAATGTTCATGAAGTTATCTTATAAACTACAGTCTGGATATATTCCCAGAAACGAGATCCAATAGACTGTACTTGGTAACCAACAGCTTACGAGCAACAGTGAATCGAGGAGGAGTCAGGTCACAGGGCTGGAGGTGCTGGTTGCTCTCTGAGAGGAGATAGGCAGAGAATCACAGAGGCTGGGCAGCTAGGACATCTTGCAGAGCATGTGATGTTGGCTATTTAGCAAGGAATGGGGACATGTTTCAAAGTCCTGTTACCAGCAAATATGGTTCCTCCTGTAGGCCCTGGAGAATAGCAGCTGTGTGGGATTCTATTTTTATATGACTAGGAGTAGCTATGTAAAGATGACGAGAGAGTAGACAAGCATACAGTATTATGGGAAAAATATGCTGGGAGAACTGTACTTCTGTAAACAATCAGCTGGGCATGGTATTAAGCCCAGCACTCGAAGCTGAGACAAGAGGATCTCTGCAGCTTCAGGTCAGTCTGGGCTGCATAGTAAATTCAAGTCCAGTTTAACTACTTAGTGCAACGTTGTTTCAAAAGTCAAACCAAAACAAAGAGAAAAAACGATAAGAAAATTTAATATCTCCATGGAAAATGAGTCAGAATACCAAAACAGTACCTAAACAGAGTTCAGCTTTTGAAAAGTTTAACATTTAGTATAATAGTGATAGAGTGTACTCCATGCTAGAGGAACTAGCAGTTTGGGCATGCAATTTTCAGGATACTTGTTGAATCCCATTTTCAGATATTTATTGATCTCTTAGAATATGTAAATGTATCAAGAGCGAAAGCAAATATTCACTTTTGGCAAGGATAGCTTCCTTGTCAAAGTGTAAGGCAAAAGCTGATAGAGTAGATTTAGGAAGTGAAGTTATATCAGGCTTGCTATCTATCTGATCGTACACAAATTAATTTGCTCATTAGAATACTGGTACAACTATCATCATAGGGTTCAAAATAACAGTGGGCTTAAATAAATGCATTACTTTATTTTCTCTTCGTTTTAAAGTTCAACCTAGTGGCAGTCCAAGCTGTGGGCAGCTTCATGTGATCGTTTGTGGACTCAGGTTTTTCCAGGTCATAAAGTATGTTTTTTGTTTGTTTTGATTTGTTTTGTTTTGTTTTGTTTTTGAGACAGACTCTCACTATGTAGTTCAGACTAGTCGGGAACTCTGTGATCCTCCTGCCTCAGCCTTCCAAGTGCTGATATTCCAGGTGTGCACCACTATACCTATCTTCATTGGGAGAAATAGGAGGAAGATTAAACGGTATGACTGCAATCTACAGTCACAACGACTGCAAGACTACATTCACTTGTGGTCATGTTATGTTGATCATTATTCAATCACATACCATACCTACCTACAAAGAAACCTGGAAGTTGTAGTCTCTTGTTGGTCTGCCATATCCGCAGCTACAACTATGGAGGTTTTAGCATCAAAAGGAAGAAAATCAAAGTGATTGTTAGGAACTTCTTAGTTACTCTTCTCTCATTGCTGGGACAAATACCTGTCACCCAAAATGAAGGAAGGAAAGGTTTACTTAGCTACAGTTATTGGAGGTTTCAGTCCATACTTGGCTGGCTCCAAGGCAGAGCCACACATGGCAGAGAGCAGCAGTTCATGGAGGCTGAACAGCAACAATGGCAAGAGGCCAACAATGGCAACAGAAGAGTCTCTCTTTTATTGCATTCAGGCTCTCTGTCCCAGGTTAGGTATAGTACTCACACCCATAATCGCAGCAGTACTAAAACCCATAATCCCAGCCTTGTATCACCCATAATCCCAGTGGATCATGAGTTAATCTCAAACGCTGGAAGTCCCTGCCCCATGACTGCATGAGGCTTTGTGTGTGTGTGTGTGTGGGCGACTAGACAGAACTCACAACAGGAACATTGCCTCCTCAAAATAATCTGAGTTTTAGTTTCTACCTTTTTGAAGTAGAGAGAATTAAATTAAGTGATCAGTTTAGAATAAATACCCAACCCTATCTAGTGCCTATCAAGTGCCAGACAGAAGCAGTTCCTCCCTTCCTCATCTTCAGGCAAAGATAGCCCTGGTGTTGGTCATAGGATTTTCCTTAATAGAGGTTCCAGCTAGGAGAAAATGGAGGGCTGACATAGAAAGAGTCTTGTGATGCCAGCCCAGTTGTCTATCCTGTTCCAGATGCATAGAAGGTGCCCACAAATTTATTAATTCACAAGTTTCACTGATTTTTTGTGTTTACTAGTTCTCTCTCTCTCTCTCTCTCTCTCTCTCTCTCTCTCTCTCTCTCTCTCTAGACTCTTTAGGGGAGGGTCTATAGATTGTTCAGGATCTCACTACTAGATCAGACTCACGGTAATCTGCCTGTTCACAGCCTCCCAAGAGCTGGGATTAGAGGCGCACCACACCATACCCAGTCTCAATTGCTGTTGCAGCATGCCCCTGGGGTGGGGCTGGCATGGTAAGCTTGGGGATCTTACCTTGGGCCCCTGCTTGTAGATGCTTCAATCTGCTGAGTTATTTGGCTGCCTTTTTTTTTTTGAGACAAAGTCTCACTATGCAGTTCAGGCTGGCTTTGAACTTGCAGCACTCCTCCTGCCTTAGCCTCCTGAGTGTGGGCATAACATGCAAATGTTACCACCCCTAGCTTTTCTTTGGGGAGGGGAGGTCACTTTTTGTTCTTAAATATCTTCTAGTTTGCATTAGCAAATGGTAAGATTCATGCAGCTGAGATTAGGTGTGGTAGTGCATGCCTATAATCTCAGAGTTTGGGAGGCTGGGAATGGGAGAATTACTGAATCCAACATAGTGAGACTCTGTAGACCCTGGAGATCCTATCCCAAATACATAAATAAATAAATACATAAATAATGATTCATGCAGCAAATCCCAGAAGCCCAGAGGCCCTAGTGTATATGTACACATGACAGAGGAAGAATACTATAACAGACAATGGGACAGCAGGGACCAAGTATTTTCTCCCTCATGTCACTGAGTGATAGCTTACCCTTATATTTATATCCTATTTTGTTCGAGCACTCTCAACTTATACCTGTACCTGGAATAATTATCAAGAGAAATTCCACTCTAAAAAATGTACAGATTCAGGATGTATATTATAGGTTATTTAATGAAATATACTGAAAAATACATTGCTTTTCAAGCATTGAAATAGAAGCACTGGACACAGCCATAACTGCAAGAAGGAATCTGGTCATGGTAGTTACAAAGGCTTCAATGTGGCCACTTTCAGATTCCAAGTACTGACCAATACTTTGTGTCATGAAAAAAAATTATTTTGGTGGTATTGAAGGTGGAACCCAGAGCATTTGCCCTGATTGACGTCTTCTCCCTTTTTAATTTTTAAAAAATTTTAAAGTTTTAGTTTATTTTCCTTTTTTAAGATTGTATTTTTAACACAAGGGTTTGCTAAGTCACTAGATTATACAGGTTGAGATCAAACATCTGATCCTCACAGTGCTGGGATAGTTGATATGCATCACAACGCCCTGCCATGAAATGAATTTGAGGTTGTAAATAAATATTTAGAAGCAGTACTACAGCCAGGTGTAGTGGTGCACATGTGTAATTCCAGATCTCAGGAGGCTGAGAAAGAAAGAAAGAAAAGAAAAAAGAAAGAAAGAAAGAAAGAGGAAGAATTAAATAGAATATACATATGTAGTAAAGATAAGTTTTATTTTATGAAATTTCTCCCAATAAAATATACATTGTGGGATATATGTGGCCATATGTGCAAAATAGATTTCTTAGAAGTTATGGTAAACAAAAGTAAGAAAGGCTGAGCATAAGGAAATTCAGAATTTACAGGGGCCTCCCAAAGGATGCAAGCTGTGAAGTCCTTCATGCCACTTTGTAGCAAACTTTGAAACAAGGTGAATTGATTGATCGTCTTAGTAAAGTGAGTGAAATGGAGCAAACTCTGAGACACTCTGGGCATGGTGGCACACATGTATAATCACAATATCCTAAGAGGCTGAGCAAAGAGGATCTCAAGTTTTAGCCTTACCTGGGCAATTTAACAGCTTAGCAAGAGATCCAGTCTCAACATAAGAATATAAGAAGGGTTGAGGATATAGCTCAGTGTAAAGACCTTGAGCTCAATCTGTAGAATCACACACACACACACACACACACACATGCATGCATGCAAGCCCACATGCACACATGCACACACGTGTGCAAACATGTGTGCACATGCACAGATTCCGTGGGAGAAAAATCAAATTGCTCTTCAGCAATGCTGTGCAGAACACTGCTGTGACCATGTTGTAGGCAGCTGAATTAGACAGAAATATAGGCAGTGAGACAGGGCCAGGCCCTCAAGGACAAAATGGAAGATAAGGTGACTTTCCAACTAGAGTAAGACACTCCTCTGCCCTGAGCCAGATCTCAAGACAAGAGTAAACAGAACTACATACTTCCTTAAGGGTGGGCATCAGGGATTGATATGCTAAACAAGGATCAATCACCTTAAAAGACTCTGGAAAGAGAGAGCCTAAAATCAACAGGTGGTGTTCTTGCCGGTTTGCTACCTGACTTGCCTTCCCATTGGATCCCGATGTTAATCAATTTTACCTGAGTAATGGTGTTTATACTCTCACTGGTTGGCCATAGTCTTTGTTCCATGTCATACAACCTAAGCTAGTTCCCATATCTTGTCTATAAAAGTCCCTGGAAGAGACAGCTTCTGGGGGATACCCACTTGGGACCCCCCTCCTGTCCCTCTTTTGGACAGGAGTTTTCTTTTCCTCAATAAATATGTTCTGCTCATTACCTCTGTTTGTTCCTAAAATTCATTCTTTGGTTTTAGAGAACATGAACTCATCCCAGGTACTTTTCAGGCTGGGGATCGGTTTTCCACATATCATTTGAAGGTTCCCTATTGGAGGTCATCCACCCCAGATCAGTTTTTTCTTCCTGCATCAAGGACTAGACTGTTAGACTTTCCTTTCATCCACGCCAAGGAATTTCTCAGTAGACACTGACTGGGGGTGGTATAACCCTGTTCAGTTTGATGCTGTCTGCATGGAGACCTTGCGCCCACAGCTCTGGGCTCACCACCTGGAGCACACCCACCACACCCCACACTTTCAGACTAATCCCAAGCAGGTCACCCAGCTGCCTGGCTACAATGCAGGTTGCCCACCTTCCCCAACTTTAGGTTCTGCTGGGCTGCTCACAGAGCTCAGGGGCTGCTTTGTTTACATTCTGCTCTTCACTACAGGGAGGAAGGGGTGCAAATGGACAGTCTGAAGCACAGAGGGAGATGAGAGGAAGAAGTGGCAACCCTGACTAAATCTTAGTGACCTGGGATGTTGGAACAGGAGGAATGTGAATTTGAGGACAGCCTGGGTAGTTTAACAAGACCTTGTCTCAAAATAAAAAGGGCTGGGGATGGAACTTGATGGCAAATCCTGTGTTCTATGCCCTGTTAACAAAACAAAAACTGAAAACCATGATGTAGTAGTGCAGCAGAAAGGGAAGGAGACAGGAATGAAGGGAGAGAAGGTGGAAGGGAATTTGCTGTTTGGAGGAAGATCATGGGGATTGAACCCTGGGCCTAGCCCAGGAGCACTGCTAGACACACTCCATACTCCGAGATCTTTTGCTTTTATCTTTACATGTTTGCAGTGCCTCACTTTTCAACTGACACATGTATGTCTTTTTGAAACAGGATCTCACTTTTTAGCATAGGCTGGCCTCAGACTCATGGCAATTCTCCTGCCTCAGCCTTCTCAGTATGTAGGTGTGTGTGTGTGTGTGTGTGTGTGTGTGTGCGCGCGCGCGCGCGTTTTAGAAGCATGCAACACTATGCTCAGCTCAACTCACTTTTTTTACAAATCAAAAGACAATTTTAAAGTAGCAATGTTGGCCCTTTTTTCTTTTTCTCAAATCCTTTCAAAGAGGTTATATAATTGTTTATAATGGGTTTATAATGATATTTTTACAATAGGCCTCTTAGTCATTACAAGGGTGTTTCTCAGCCAGTCCTTCTCTCCCTGTGGAGGGAGGGAGGAGTGAGGCTGGCCCTCCCTGAAGCTCTTTAAGAGGGGTAGGCCCTCCCCTTATTATGTTTCCTCCTTTACAGGTATGTAAGTAGCAGGCAATTATTACAAAGATTGTGAGTGTTTTAAATGTTGCAATGTATACAACTGAATTATGCTAGACTCACCCTTGGCAACTGGTTATTACATTTAATGCATTATCATTCAACATGAGCACGTGCATGTGTGCGTATGCGTGGTTTTTCTGTTCTTTATGTAAAGCTCTTTCTGAGCAAGGGCCATGGGCTATATTTGTATCTGCAGCAGCAGGCTTATTGTTAGGAGGGCTGATGATCACATTGATAAAGTCAACCAGAGGCAGGGAGGAGGGCACAGAACACAGAGTTTCTAGTCCAACTACTCCTATTCTAATATAAAGGAATAGAATTCAGGGAACATTTTGAGGGTTTTGAATTCCTCTTTGTGCTGGAATGATTCAAAGCTGTGCATGAGAAGTGAAAATTTGATTCAAATTATGTCGTTTAAATCTCCCTGTGAATAACACCCATACCTTCCTTTAGAAGTCAGTTAAATTCACAAGATGAAAACTGCCATGGCATAAGTAGGCATTTGAACCTTGTTAATTGATACATAGTATCCAAGCTATTTAACAGCAGCACTTGGACATTTTCTTAGCCTATGAGGCAGAGATTACATAGACATTTCAGTCTTTCCCCTATATTTTGTTCTATATTTTTGCCAACAGAAAACAAAACAAATGGGTACAGTTACATAGGAGTAAGAAATTCTAATGTCCTATATCATATCAGGGTCACTGTGTTTGTGCATAATTCATTATATATTGTAAAATGGCTCATAGAGAGCATTTTAAATGTTCCCCAAAGAAATGATAAATATTTGAGGTAGTTGTTGATATACCAGCTGCCCTGATCTGATCACTACACACTGTATACATGTAGTGAAATATATACCTCATACATTTGCATAATATTTTAATAAAAACTTTTTAAGGAAAATAAGAATAAAAAAAACCCTCACAACTAGTCCATCCAATTATATTGATTTGAATTTCTTGGAATTATAAGATCTTTACATAATCAGATTTTCAGTGAATCTCTTGTATAATGTTAAGAGTTTTGCAAGTCACAAATACAGTCACAGAAGAATGGTTAAGCTTAAATAATTAAGAAGAACTTTCACTGTTTTTTTTTGTTTTTTTTTTTTGTCTTTTTGAGACAGGGTCTCACTATCCAGTTGAGGCTGGCCTTGAGCTCACTTTTGTAGCCCAGGCTGGTCTCGAACTCGCACTGATCCTCCTGCCTCAGCCTCCCAAGTGCTGGGATTACAGGCGTGCGCCACCACGCCCGGCCGAAGAACTTTCACTCTTGTCTGGAAATTTTACTTCTAGCCAGTGATATGTCAGCCATAGTGGGTGAGCTGGAGCAAAGCAACACTGCAGTGTTCAAATGAGATGAAGTCCTTTATTTACTTGTTTGTTTGTTTTTGACTTGTCAATTCAATAGCATACTAGAACATATATCTATAAACTTCACACATCACTTCCCAAGATGCTTGCCTTTTTATTGTCTTATGTTCCATTCTTATTCTGACAGTATTCCACAAATATTTGTCAAGAGCCTGCTATGTCTTATGCATTTTTCAGAATCCTTTTTCCAGTCCAACTTTCTGCAGGAGCCCTACGAAGGCCCCAATCTCTGTTCCAAAGTGGCTTGGAGCCACTAGGTAGACACAATGAATGAAGCTCGCTGTCCTAAGTTGAAAAGATTTGTAGTTACCTCTGAAATTACATGGTAGCAGTAATGCTGGAGGAAAATGACAGGGCTCCAATCCTTTTACAAATCTTGTGATGGATGAACAAGTGGAGATGTCAACAGAACAACAATGGGATTGTGGTAGTAGAAGGAAATAGTATTAGTATGTTAGTCATCTTGGAGCAACTGTGAATAAATAGCTGTGCAGCAGAGAAATCTACAACTTCTCTGCAAAGGGCCTATTTTACAATGATGTGGAAACCTGGTCATGTCATTTCCATATTAAACTTTTTATTAAATAAGCTTTTGTGATAAAGATAGTAAGAAAGATCTTTCTTTTGTCTCTGTACATATAATATTTCATTCAGTTTGTTTCCTTCAATACATGGTTAAATTAGGACATATTTCCACGTTTTGTGTGAAAAAATAGTTTGTTGAGTAGGTTTTTCTTTTTTGTATTATGCAAGCTGAAAAAAGAAAAATTTAAGAGCAGAATATATTGGGGCTGGCAAGGTAGCTCAGTGGTCTCAAGGCCCTGCTTAGACAAGCTTAGGCAAAGTATAGCGACCATGGTTTGGTCCTCAGCACCACATGCTTCACCAGCCCCACCCCTAGGCTGAGCTGGCCACACAAAAAAAGAAAAAAATACGAAGAAAAAAAAAAGAGCAGTATATATATATTTGGGGAAAGAAAGTTTCTGTTTGAGTGAGTGACAGAAGGGGACCTGAATGGGGTTCCCTACAAATATTTTTAAACTCTTCTAAGATAGTATTTAACTGATTCAGCTTCTTAAATAGCCCTTTACCTTGGGCACAAATAATTTGGTTTCTATAAAATACAACTTCTTTATATTAGCAATTAACCGTAAGCTGCCATATATAGTATATGAACTCTTCAGAAAAATCACTAAGATGTGAAACCGTGATTTATACAGTAATGTGGTTCTTACTGTTACTGAGATATCTATGGATAAAACATATGATCATCTTTTAGCTCAAGCACTTAGTACAAATCCTGCCTTGCAACAGGTTTTAAACATCTTTTATTTACGTGAATTCACGTACCTCAGAATTGGCCCTTTTTGATCTTTTTGAGATAGGGTCTTGCTCTTCAGCTTATGGGAGACTTGAACTCACTTTGTAGCTCAGGCTGGCCTTGAACTCACAGCAGTCCTCCTGCCTCAGCCTCCCAAATTCTAGGATTACAAATGTATACTACCATGCTTGGCAAATAGCCCCTATAAAATGTATAATTTAGTGGTTTTTAATATATCCTAGGTTGTGCAACCATTACTATGATCTACATTTTTAAAAACTCTTTTTATCATTCCCTAAACCTACCTTTACCCATTTGTAGTCTCTGCATTACTTCCTGACTTCTGCCACTATGTTTGAACTCAGTAGAGTTACCTGTTCTGAGCACTTCATATAAATGGTATTATATAATATGTAGCTTTTTGCATCTGATTCCTTTCAGTTTGGCATGTTTTCAAGTTTCATTCCTATTGTAGTAAGTGCCAGCACATCATTCTGCTTAGGACTGAATAATGTTTTATTTTATGAGTATACTGCCCAATTTGGCTTCTGCACTCTTCAGTTAATGGATATTTTTGTTTTGTTTTGAGACAGGGACTTGCTATGGAGTTCAGGCTGACCTTGAACTCACTTAGGTAGTCCAGGTTGGCCTCAAACTCACTTTAATCCTCCTGCCTCAGTCTCTCAAGTGCTGGGATTACAGGCATGCATGACCATGCCCAGATAGTTAATGAATATGTGAGCTATTTCCATTTTAATGGGTATGATGAATAATGTTATTATGAACACTGATATGCAGTCTTTGGTGTGGACATTTATTCTAATTTCTTTAGGTTATGTATCTAGGAGTAGCATTGTTAGATTGATAGTAATTCCATATATAACTGCTATGCTTTAGATGTGGTTTGAGTTTATGCACCAAGGCTTCATGTGCTAGGACCTCAGTTTAATGATGTGGAGACATGGCAGGATCTTTGAGGTCTGACCTCAAAGAAGGTTCATATTGTCTATTCCTTGTCTCACACTGGCTTCCCATCAGGCCCTATGAGGACCCCCTCCCACATGCATTCCTGACAATGTGACTGTGTGTCTATAAAGTTCACCTATCATGAGTGGTGTCACCCATTGTGAATAAAGCCTTCATTGGAGCTGAAAAGATATGGTGGCTGTTCTGGAATCTCAAGAACTGTGTTAATAAACATATTTTCTTTATAAAGTATCCAGTCTTCAGTTATTCTGTTGTAGTAACTGAAAAATGCACTGATAGAGTCATCTTTTCAGGACTGTGAAGCTGTTGTCCAACATAAATGGACTATTTTATAAGTCCCCCAAGTAATATACACAAAGAATTCTAATTTCTCCATTTTTTTTGCAAATGTTTGCTATAAGGTATTTATTATAGCTACCGTAATGAATATGATGTATAGCATGCTGTAACTGATTTGCCTTTCTTCATATATGTTTATTGGCTATAAGTATACTTGTTTAGAAAAATAGCTTTCCAAATCACTCATTCTAAACAACTGAGTCATTTTTCTATGTTATGAATTTTTTATACAATATATTCTGGACATAAACCCCTTATCATATATATGATCTGTAAGTATATTTTCCTATTCATACAGTCTATTTATGGTATCCTTCAAGGTACAAATGTTTTTAGCTTTGATGGTTAGTTTATCTACTTTTTTCTTTTACAGTGTTTGCTTTTGGTGTTATTTCTAGGACATCATCATCTTTGTCAAGATCATGGAGACTGGGGCTGACCAAATAGCTCAGCAGATTGAAGTGTCTGCAAGCAGACACAGGGCCTGGGGGTTCAATGCCAGAGCCTGCCGCACTGGCCCTGTCCCCAGGGCACACTAAAATGGCAATTGAGATTGGGTAAGGTGGCCTGTGCCTATAATCCCAGCTGTTGGGAGGCTGTAAACAGGCAGATCACTATGAATCTGAACTAGTAGAGAGACCCTGAACACCTTGTAGACCCTTTCCTTAAATATGCTTTTTTGAAAAAAGAATCATGGAGACTATTTCTATGATTTTTATAGTTGTAGCTCTTGTACTAGACTTTTAATTTATTTTTTGTGCCTATTATAAGACAGAAGGTCCAATTTCTTTTGTTGTGTGTCGATATTATGTTGTGCTACCAGTTCACTGAAAAACTTATTATTCCCCATTGGCTTTTCTTTGAATGTTGCCAAAGGATAACTAACCATACATGTATAAATCAATGGATGAGCTACAAATTCTATTCCAGTGAACTGTAGGTTTATCTTCAAGACAGTGGCATATAGAATTGATAACAAGCTTTGCAGCAAAATTGTAGCACATTATTTTTCAAAATTGTTTTTCATAGTATGTTTATAAAGACATAAAGAATGAGTAAATGGGTGAATGAGATTCTTAAAGTTTTGGTTTGGAGGGAGAGAAGGCTGGACATTGGAAACTGATGGTATACAGGTTTATGTGGTATGATCAAAATATACAGAGAATAAATTTTAAAAATTTCTACAGTAAAAGACATGTTGCTATTAATTGCCCTCAAAACACTCCCATTCATCCAAACACACTTTTCCTGTCATTGTTGACATGCTGTGAAGCAGTTCTCGAAGTCCTCCTTCCTGTCTAGAATGTGTGATAAAAAATGTAGTGAATGCTGCTGCTCAGCACCATCAGACAGAAAGCAGGCTCCTAAGAACATGGCAGTGGTTCTCGCTCACCTTGTTCATGGAGCTGACACTATATAATCTTGGATTCTTCTCTAAAATCAAAATGAAGCCAGGGATAGAGCTCATGGTACAGTGCCTGCCTGGGAAGTGGGAGGTCAGGAGTTCAATTCTCAGTACCCAAATGGGGTCAAAATGACTGTGAAAGGCAAATATTTTGACTTGATTGAGGACAGGAAGGCTACCAGCACAACACAACTAAACATACAGAGCTGAAGGAGCTCTTAGGAGACAGGGCCTGGTTCAAGGGGACAGGTCATGGGGGATGCTACCTGGAAGGGTGTTCTTCACCCCGGGACTCTCCTCCTTCTCTCTTGTCCTCTCTACTGCCAGTTGCTACAAGGTGGGTAGCTTTCCTACTGGGCCCCTCTGCTATGACATTTCTCCCTTGGTGTCAGCCATCCACAGCCAAAATAAATTTTGACTCCTTTAAATTGTGTGTATCAGACACAGAAATCAGACTAGTAGGCATACATTGAGTAATCAGTAAATACTACTTGAGGATTATTCATTTTAGTGAGTTTATTTTATTTTATTTTTTGAGAGGGGCAAGGTCTGCATATTCTAGCTACTCTCAAATTGGCTGTGTAGCCCTGAACTAGCTACCCCTAGCCTTGCCTTTCTGAGCCTCTGAATGGAGGATATTACAATTGCAAGTCACCATACCTTGCTGAGAATGGCTTTGCTCTTGAAAGAGTATTTTCTTGTTTCAGAATCTCAGCTACTGAAAGGTTAAAGGCAGCTGAGGGCAATATCTAATTTTCCTTTTCTAGTTAGCCCTGGGGGTGAAGGGTAGTGGGTACAACTCCCAGCAAGTAGTCACTAGAATTTGAAAAGTTTTAGTCCTATAACTTCCGAATTAATTTAGTCTGAGTAACTTTCCAAACTTATTTTCTTTGACCCTCTCTCTCCTCTAGGCATCCATTCTTTCCTTCAGTTCATAGTGACGTGCCAGATACCATATCTGGGGATAGAAATGCAATACCCTAACCCTATCTCTAAAATAATGGAATAACCTCTAACTTCAATGTTTAGTGCCAGTCAATATTGTACTCAATCAAAACTCAAAATATAGCAAAAGCTATCAGGTGAATATCCTAAGTTTCTTTTACAAACGGATCACCAGAATTTAGAGTTTTCTACGCTCATCCTGCCCCAGGATGGAAGCTGTGACTTTTGCTGCCTGTGACCCATACTTGGCATGTGCACCTATATTCAAGGTGTTTTGAATGGTGTTTTGGCTGACCGAGAAAGGCTATCCAAAAGGCCTTTCTTTTGCCCATAATTTTTAAGTTGACATGAATTATGGGTGAAAAAAGAAGGTTTGCACTTAGCATGGCACAAAGACTAGAAGAGAGACCCTAAATGCCTGATTCCAAAGAACTTAACTATAAAGAAGGCGATTGCCAATGCAGGTTGGAATAAGGAACTCATAGCCTCGCAAGGCAGTACAGATTTAAGAGCGCCCAGTCCTCCAGCCCTAACACGGTATCTTTCTTACAACTGCAAATTCTCCAAGCATTAATGCCAGCCTAGGCAGCGCCTACACCGCCAACAGGAGCGGCTCTGCCCAGAAACCTGCGGCTTAGGTAGGTAAAGAGGTTGGCAGCAGTCACGTGACCAGCAGCCCGACCTCCCAAGACTGCGCATGCTCCTAGACCCCGAGGAGAACCTTGTCCGGCCCGGCCGCGCGCTAGCCGTGCGCCACGCCCTTAACGTCTTGAAGGGGCGGAGCCGATGGGAAGGGGCGGGGCGAGGCCGCGCACTTGAATGGGCGCTTCCAGGCGCCGCGCCTTCCTGCGGGGCCACGTGATGCGGACGCGCGGCTTGAGGTAAACAAGCGCGGCCCCGCCCCCGGCGCCTTGCGCGCCCAGCACTGCCACTCGCCCGCGGGACGCGCTCTGGAGCGCGGGGGGCTTCCTCCGACAGTGTCGGGAGCCGGAGAGGTAGCGGCGGACCGGGCGCGTGTCCTCCTCCTCCCTTCCCCCAGCGCGCGCTGTGGCGCAGCAGGAATTGGGTCAGGCCCCGGGCGCTATTTGCGGCTCCTGACGTGCGGCTGCCGGCGGCCGTTGGGTCATTTCTATTCTCGGGGCGCCGGGTCAGCGCGCGGCCCGAGCCCAGAGGGTGTGTCCCCCGCGCGGGGCCTCGCCGCGCCTATAAGGGCCGAGTGGCGGCCGGGGACATGCAGCTCTACAGCAGCGTGTGCACCCACTACCCCGCTGGGGCCCCGGGCCCCACTGCCGCCGCGCCCTCGCCGCCCGCCGCCACCGCCGCCCCCTTCAAGGTTTCCCTTCCGCCGCCCGGAGTCGCCAGCGCCTCTCCGGAGCCCGAAACCGGCGAGCGCCAGCCCGCAGCCGCAGCTGAGTCCCGCGAGGCCGCCGCCTCCGCCGCCAAGATGCCCGCCTTCTCTTCCTGTTTCGAGGTGGTGTCCGGGGCCGCCGCTCCTGCAGCCACCGGCCCGCCGGGCGCGTCCTGCAAGCCGCCGCTGCCGCCACACTACACGGCCACGGCACAGGTCGCGGTGCGGGGCCTAGGCGCCGAGCACCTGGTGCTGCGCGCGCCGGAGCCGGGCCCCGGCGCCGCTCCTCGCGGCCGCTGCCTCCTGCTGGCCCCGGGCCCCGCCGCCCCGCCGCCGCCGCGCAGGGGCTCTTCGGCCTGGCTGCTGGAGGAGCTGCTGCGGCCCGACGGCCCGGAGCCCTGCCCGGACGCGGCGCGCGAGGGCACCGACAGGAACTTCCGACTGAGCGAGCACCGCCAGGCCCTGGCCGCCGCCAAGCAGCGCGGGCCCGCGCCTCCTCCGGGAACCCCTGAGCCCAGCCCCGGATCATGGGCCGAGGAACCGCGGGCCGAGCGAGTCTCCAGCGGTTGGGATCGGGGCGGCGACCGCAGCGACCCTGCCAGCACGCACGCAGCGCGGCGTTCTGACCAGGAGTCCGAGGTGCCGGCTGCGCGGGGCACAGAGGCGGCACCGGCCAGTGTGGCTGAAACAGTAGTAGTGTCCAGATCGGATCCTCGAGATGAGAAGCTGGCCTTGTACCTGGCAGAGGTGGAGAGGCAGGACAAATACCTTCGGCAGCAGAATAAGTTCCGGTTCCACATCATCCCCGACGGCAACTGCCTGTACCGAGCTGTCAGCAAGGCGGTGTACGGAGACCAGAGCCTGCACCGTGAGCTGCGGGAGCAGACGGTGCACTATATTGCCGACCATCTTGACCACTTTAACCCCTTGATTGAGGGCGACGTGGGGGAGTTTATCGTCGCAGCTGCCCAAGACGGGGCTTGGGCCGGGTACCCCGAATTGCTGGCGATGGGGCAGATGCTGAATGTGAATATACACTTAACTACTGGAGGGAGGTTAGAAAGTCCCACAGTGTCTACTATGATTCACTATCTGGGCCCGGAGGATTCCTTAAGGCCTAGTATTTGGCTCAGCTGGCTCAGTAATGGACACTATGATGCGGTTTTCGATCATTTGTATCCTAACCCAGAGTATGACAGTTGGTGCAAACAAACTCAAGTGCAAAGAAAACGTGATGAAGAACTTGCCAAATCTATGGCCATATCTCTGTCCAAAATGTATATTGAACAAAATGCATGCTCTTGAAATGTCTGAAAATCTTAACCACTTGGGGAAATCGTGTACTTAACTTACATTTGGAGAATCACATGAACTCTAATCAGGGGATAGCACTTTTAAATTTCCTAGTAGATTTTTCTGTAGGTGTAATGCCTTAATCATTTCTTTGAATGTTTTTTCAGAGTTGAAGGTTGCTGGGCACCTAGATGATGTTTCCTGATACCTTTGGGTGGGCCTACTGCTATTTATAATTTGTTGTACAAAATGAGCACTAAAATTGCAAGCTAATTTCTCACAGTGTAATAAATTTGTTCATTCTCTGTAGTCTATTTTCTATAAAAATGTATTTTTGCACATTTTTAAAAAATTGGTGGACCTTCATCTATGATGTATTTCATCTTGACACAGCTTTCAAGCATAAATCTGGAGAAGTGCTTTCTATGAAATTTATTATTTTGAGCAGTTTTGTGACTTAGTAGTTACTTTATGTTGGAATTTGAATTTTACAATTCTTACATAATTTTTTCAAGTGGATATTGTACTAATGTTAGCAGATGATTGGCCCATTCCATTTTGTTGAAATGGCCTTGTTTTGGAAATTGTTATTTTTCTAGAGATGGTCAGTCTTGAGGTATTTAAGGGGCATGGATGTGGGAAGACTTTTTTCTTTAAGGTATTGTACCAGGTTTTGGATGAAAGTGAAATTTCTGATGACAGGTGATAAGTCTGTGTTCTGGTTGTGTTCAGAGTAGACTGGTGCTCTTGTTTTTATTTACACTTGTCATTTTGTTATGAAAGTTTTAATATGCTATAAAATTTTGTGGTGAGGGAAGTCTCTTACTTTGTTAAAAACATAGCATAAATGTTTGGAACCATCCCTGGCATTTTTATAACAGGAAAATATTGTCTTAAAATCTTTGAAATGGCAAAGTAGGATTGCTTGTATTATGTAAAAATGTCTGTGAACAGCTTGTGTGGTTTGCTGGGTCAAACAGTGTCTCCAATCTAAAATCTATCTCATTTCCACTTTAACTACTTTTAGTCGTATTTATTAAGTAATGAGTTTGTACTTTTTTATTTTGTAACATTTTGTGATTTTTTTTTGTACAAGACTGTATTTGTAAAATAGCAGCTCTCAGCCAATGGAATGAATAAATGCACACTTTTACAGCTGTCTTGGATGGAGTGGTTTTTAAATTGTGCTATCTGTAGAAACCTTTCTCAGATGTACACAAGTTTTTCATGTGGAGAAATGCCACAGAATTATGAGTTTCCCAAATGTTCACATGAACAGGAAGGCTAATCCTTAGTAATTGCAAAGGATAAGTCTCAATGAAATGTAATTTAAAGGTGGAGTGACTCAAATAATGCTCATTTATAATTATAATTTCATTTAAAGTTAAACTCAACCTATTGGCTAATGAAGAGGGAAGTGCCAGTTTTGTATTCCCCAGCATTGTGGAATTCAGGGTCATACTTTGGCTTCTTAGCATAGATTTTAATTAAAGAGAAATAAAGTAGTCCTTTCGATTTGTTTAAAAACTTAGTTGGGACCTCTTGAGACCATCAAAGTCTATTTTAACATGTGTTATCAGATTTAGTTGAAAGCACTTTTTTGGGTTTGAATATGTTCCTTCTAGAGTTATGTCAAAACTTGATTCCCACAACTATACTGTTATCAAGTGAGGCCTTTGGGGAAGTGATTGAG
Organism: Myocastor coypus; assembly: GCA_004027025.1. Lineage (NCBI taxonomy): Eukaryota > Metazoa > Chordata > Mammalia > Rodentia > Myocastoridae > Myocastor > Myocastor coypus. Next base: position 20,219 of record PVJA010030735.1, read on the forward strand.
TCAAGGGCTCTGCCTTATGAAAGGGCAGGAGAACCAGCCTAAACTCATTTTATTCTGACAGGAGGATATCTTGATGGTCCCATCTGTGAGAAACTGATGTTCACCAGATAGGAAACCTGCTGGCTCCTTAATCATGGACTTCTGGCTTCTTTCATTTTGTGTATAAATTATCATCTCAGGTACTTCATTACAGCATCAAGATTTCACAAGGTGGAGTGGTGTATATAATGTTGAATATGTATATTGCATAATAAAAACGGATTTGTAACTTCTCAGTTGATTACTTAGAAGTTATAGACAAACCACTGAGCTTGAGCTCATTGTTTAACAGTGAGTTTGGAAGGATATCCTTGGTTATACAGAAAAAAAATTTGTGAGAAGTTTAAAGGTTAATTATGGATTTCCTGAGTTTTCAGGTAAAGGTCTGTTCTATGGCTTCACTACTTTGGAAACAAGGTATTTGCATTACCAGGTGCTGCATCTGAAGGTGCTCACAATTTACAGAAGAATGAATAGAATGAATTAGATGCATGCTCCTGTAAGCTTTTTCTTGATTCAGGTAGGTTCTGTGCATTCAGTTTCATTTTCTGAGTCCTTGATTTAGCTTCTGAAGTATGATGTTTTAAACTAACATGAATTCTAAGGTCATATAACATGGCAGCATGTTTTAGTTGTCTAGCTTTTTAAGTTTGCTGCCTTTCTGTGCTTTAATTTCAATTGTTTTTTGAAGAGGAACTCCAGTATTTGTCACTCTTTTATACTTAATATTTATTCCCTACACCATATAGTTTTATGTGTTAGCAGGAACAGGAGTAGATTACTAGAAACCTGTGCAGCTAAATAGGCAGAAATATGGTGAGCACTTATTTGCTTTTATCAAAAATTTATTGAGCGATTCACTCCTTCAGAGGCTGGTAGAGCAGTCAAGAGACTCCACTAAGACATTTGATGCTACAAGGTCTATGAAATTTGTTAAGAATTTACTCCCTATAAAATATAATGAGGAAAAGGTAAATTTTGTAAGTAAACTGAGCTGATGTTTTCAAGTAAATTAGTAAGAAGAATCATAATGTGAGAATTTTGTTACAGTGGTAACGAATTAAGAACTATGAGCATAGCCTGATAGCACACTCCTTGTAATCCCAGAATTCTGAGATTCTGAGTCAGGAGGATGGCAAGTTTGAACCTAGCCTGGACACTCAGTGACTTACTAAGAGCTTGTTTCAAAAATAATAAATTAGAAAATGGTTAGAGATGCCAGGCGTGGTGGTGTATGCCTGTAATCCCTGCTCTTGGGAAGCTGAGGCAGGAGGATTGGTGCGAGTTTGATACCAGCCTGGGCTATAAAAGTGAGCTCAAGACCAGCCTGAACTGCATAGTGAGACCCTGTCTCAAAAAGACAAAAAAAGAAAAGAAAATGGTTAGAGATGTAGTTCCATGTGAAGGCCTTTGGTTCAACCCCTGGTACTGCAAACAAGGCAAAGCAAAGCAACCAAAAAGCTATGATGGAAATAACTAGTATGATTGTTTATCATTTTAAAAGTTAAAATGGCATAGACTTCAATTTTTTTTTTTTTTTTTTTAAACTGAGGATTGAACTCAGGACTTTGCACTTGCCAGGCAGGCACTTGTGCTCCTAAGCTATCTCCCTGGCCCAGCTTTAACATTTTGACCACCTAATGATTGAAACTTTTGCTGGATATGGTGATACACATAGCTCACACCTATAATCCCAGCACTCAGGAGGCTGAGACAGGAGGATTGCTACAAGTCTGAAGCCAGCTGGGGCTACATAGTTCAGGTGCAGCCTGAACTATGCAGTGAGAGTCTCTATTGAAAACACAATAAATTTTTTTATGTTAGTTTTCTACAATACAGCATAGAGTTCTTTGGTTGTGTGTACTAGGAAATGAACTCAGGACCTCACTATCCCTGAGTCAAGTTGTTCCTCTTTTTTTGAGACTAGCTCTTCCTATATACTCCAGATGAATCTAGAACTCAAAATCTTTCTGCCTCAGCTTCCATCATGAGTCTTGGGATTATGGATGTGTTCCATAAATACCTGGTGTTCACTTTAGTATATTTAATTGGAGCATTAAATAGCTATTGGTAAATGTCAGAAAAATGAATACATATGATATTCCACATTTTTAAAACCTTTTTCATTTGCTTTACATGCCACAATTTTTATAAGATCTTTTGTCAGAAATCACATTTTAGAGTAGAAAGGAAATGCCTTAGGATACCTTGAACATCAGGATTGGTTAGCTGTGGCTTGGTAAATGGTATTTTATTGAAATATTTGCTTTATACTTTTTATACAAAAAATAAAAACAGGATCTAGACATATGCTCACAAGTCCTTTACTTAAATTTATTTTATGTGTCTTTTCTCTTTCCCTAATAGCTGAACTCAAAATTTTATGTTGTTCAGTGCATCTAGAAGAAAGAGTATTAGAAAAGAAAAATAGCTTTTATTTTAAAATTTGTTTGTGGTAGTGAAAATTGAACCCAAGGTCTTTGCACAAAGCTGCATCCTTAGTCATTTTTTTTTTTTAATTTTGTGTCAGGGTGGCACAGATTCATTCATCTGCAGAGGTTGGATGTGAACTTCTGCTCCTCCTCTTTCATTCTATCGGAGTACTAGTACCGCAGACATGCATGGCTATGATTGAAAAATAGCTTTTAAGTCTTTAAACATCATATAATTTGGGGTGTAGATACTGTCTGTGGTTTGGATACATCTACAAAAGCAAGTGCTCTGGTACCTCATTGTGTCTTGTCACGTGCAGCCCTCTGCTGTGTTATGATACAGCAGAAAGACCCACCAGTGACACTGTCACCATATTTTTGGACTTCCAGGCTGCTGAACTGAGAGCTAAATAAATAAAACTGTATCCCACATGTATCACTTAGTACATAATATTTCATTTATAACAACAGAACAAGGCACCTGTACTAGATAAATTCAAGAGTATATTCTTCAAATGTGTAATATGCTAATATTACCTGTTTTTTGCCACCTAACATTATAAGTCTAGACTCATTGTTTTTAGACCTAGAAGGTCTGTAACTCAAAGAGGTTCTAAGGAGATAGATTGCTTTGAATTTTATTCCCCAAACATACTCTGCTCAATAGGTTCAGACTATGTTGTGTTCTCTTGCATCTTTGGGTTCTAACCCAGTACCTAATAGATTAGTTGTTCAGTAATTGTTGGATGAATGCACAATATGAAAACATTGGAAAACATTTACTGAGTGGACATGAAATTAAATAATGAAATGATTTGACCTCTGAAATAGAGAAATAGTGAAATAGTGAAGCTGGTTATTCACAAAATATCTGGGTATTTTAAACAAATTATCAATTATAGAAAGACTATTTAGTACTGAAGTTCTGGGGAATTCTTGAGGTAAAGCACTGAGGTCCCAGGTTTTGCAGAGCACATACCCTATCACTGAGGTACATCTTCCTCTGGAGTTTTGCATTTTATAGTTGACAAAGTTGTTCTGAAAACTTAATTTATAATACAATGCTTTTTTATGAGGTGCTGGGGATCAAACCCAGGGCTTTGTACATTCAAGGTAACAGCTCTACCACTGAGCCATATCCCCAGGCCCTAGGTTTTTTTTTTATTTCTTTTCATACTGGAAACAAGACTTGCCAGGAGGACACTTGTGCCATTGAGCTTTATCTCCAGGCCCTGACTGCTTTTAAATTTTGTGTCGTCTTTTAAGCATCCTAAGAGATTATGCCATCTGTGAAGTTATTATTATTATTATTATTATTATTATTATTTTATTTATTTTATTTATTTTTTTTTTTCTGGAACTGGGGATCGAACTCAGGACCTTGCAATTTCCAGGAAGGTACTTGTGCCCCTAAGCTATCTTCCCAGTCCCTTCTGAAGTGATTTTGAAGGTGTTTTTTCATATTAAAAAAACTTGCTCTGGTTTGCTCAGGGCAAGCCTAGTCCGTAGCAATTTCTAGTTTTGCTTTGTCTTCTATTCATAACCTAGATGGGAAGGGAACGTTGGGCCAACTTCAAGCAGGCTTGTGTCATTGGTGCGTGGAGCCAAGACAAGTTGTATGAGTCAAATCAAAACAGTTCTATTGTATCTCCTCCTACTATAAATTGAGTCAGTGACAATTGTTCTGTAAGTAAAGATCAGAAAGGTTACTCACTGTTACTGGATTACTTACAGTAAAACCTTACCTAGCTTTGCTTTTTACAAAAAAATTTCTAAATAAACATGATTTTTTTGTGTAAAATATAAAACAACAATTTTTTTGTTTTTGAGACAGGGACGCACTAAATCATTGAGTTGCTCAGGCTGGGCCCAAACTTGCAATCCTGTTTCATTTTCCCATAGTGCTGGGATTACAGATATGTGCCTTCCCACACTACTATAAATAACTACCTTTGATGGAGTCCTTTGAGAATTATTGCATTTTATAAAATAACAATATAGCTTAATGTTAATGCCATAGACTTTTCATGATGCTCCAATCTATTACTGTGAAGCCTTGGTAGACTGCTGAGGTGTTACAGTCCTTTTGAACCTTATAAGGTTTCAGCTCCTGGGACTTTGTTTTCTTATCCTCTCTCCCACATCTGCTTTCTCTTCCAACCTAATTTCTTACTGGGATGTCCTGTGTTCAGTTAGAGGCATCAACAAACATGCTTTTTAGAATTAACACTAAAATAATAATCTGCTTTCTAATTCGGAGTCTTTTTCGGCTGGCTCAGGCTGCCTTAAGGGTGGGGGTGGGGATCGAACTACTGTCCCCTTTTCCTGACTGGGATTGCCTGTGCAGGTGCTTAAACCACTGAGCTAACCTTAAAGTACCCCTCTGCTTTCTAATTCGGAATTGAGATGCTCTTCTATGTATACTGTGCTTCAGCATTGGATTGGGTCAACCAGAGGACTTTTTTGCTGCCTTCTTTGTCTTCTCTTTGGCATTTTTTTGGCGATATCTTAGACATTTGTCAGATTAACTTCCGAATGTGTATAATGAAATATTTCAATGGTAAAGAAATGTGACTTGGCTGTGCTAATCCTAAAAACTGGAGCTGATGGATCATTGATTAGTATTGTGCTCCTTCACTACTGTATGTAATTTTTCATAGTATGAACTTGCCATTGTCTTTCTTTTATTTGTATTTTACTTTATTTGTGTTTTTTGTTTTTGTATTTAGGTTTCTGACCAATAAAGTTGTGCTAATTAGTAAATAATTCAAATAACCAGTCTCTGCTGAAAGCCCTAAATCACTGTGTACATAAATATAGCATTCAGTACAAATGTCACAACTCTCTTGTAAATTTCCTTTACCTAA
>PVJA010030736.1:0-25541 GCA_004027025.1 Myocastor coypus
AAAAAAAAAAAAAAAAAAAAAAAAGACTGAGTACTTGAAGGAGGACTCACCCTGGGAGAAGCCACACAGCCCACACAGCACAGTCCTCCAAATGAAGCACCCGGAGGAGACAGTTCCCGTCCAGGCAGGGTCCTGAGCAAGACACGGGCAGGTCCTTCCTGCCGTCCAGAACTGAAAGAGCTTATCCACTCCCTGGACCAGGCTGAGCCTCAATCCTGGACACAAACTGAACCTTGATCCTGCACGCACGGAACCGCCACCCCTGACCCTGGTCACACACTGAGCTTGACCTCGCTGTGCATCCCATTGCCACAGGCCTTGATCATGGAGAGCCGGGACTGAGAAGCTGTGATGGTAGAGAGTAGGCTCTAGGCTTGGCAGGGTTGTATATCGTGGGCCCTGGAGCGTGCGACTCCACGAACATCCTGCAACAGGTCCCAGACTACTCGGGGCCCTGCTCCATCCTAACGCTGCTCCCTGGCCTGCTCTTGCCCAGGCTCTGCTCCAGGCAAGAGTGCCATAGAGACCACATAAACACTTGGCAATGGTGACTCAGCGGGCTCCTCCTTGCTTTATTTTTATCTCCATCGAGCCCTATAAATACAGCAATGATCAAACACTACTGGCGACTGAGCCCCTCCTGTGCTGCTGCTACAGACCCACCCTCATAGATAGTGAGGCCAGTGAGTGGACCTGGCCAGAGAGACAGATGCCGCAGGCCTTTGGTGGAGGGTCCCTGGATCAGAGCCCTGGGAGGGCCCTTTCCGTGGGCTCTGCGCACGTTCTTTTCTCTCCATTCTGGAGTGAGATGTCAGCCTTAACCCTTCTTATGCCCTCAGGTTTTCTGCCTGAGAAATGGTGTGAGCATCCGGGTGCATGTGACCAGACTTTGACCATGTCCTCCTGGGAGAGGATACAACTTCACAGTTCGGTCTCCTCTGTCCTGTACTGGGCCAAGGCTCTCTGTAGATGCTTGTGGGGCAAACACACAGACAGTGGGCGGGGAGAGCGAGTGATGGGTGCTGCTGAGGTGGTCACGTTTTATACCTTCCCATCGATCTGGGGTGAGAGGCTCTATCCTTTGGGGTAGGGCAGGAATGTTCAGGTGGTGGGGGGCACAGAGTATCCAGACAAAGTGAAGTGTCTCCCCAATTCCTTCCCATGCGCCAAGATGTGGTTCAGGATGGGGCCCAAAACAGCCTTTAAAGGGCTGGTGGAGCTACGGCAATGGGTGTCGGGAGGGACACTCAAAATTACAGGGGTGGCCCGGCCACTAAGCCAAACTCTGTGGACATACTTGCACACAACTGGTCTTGGGTCCTATTTCCCCTGAATAGGACCTGAGGGCCAGAGAGGTATAGCAACTCACTCAAGGTCACACAGAGAGGAAGAGGAAGAGAAAGAACTGGGTTCTGAACAGTGGGTTGGTGAATCACGTGTCCACCCCTGAGATCAGAACTCCTGGTAATTCTGGAAGCCACTGCTTAGCTGGGACCAGGCTGGGCGGCAGAACCAGCTGGTCACATAGCTGCTAGAACAAGCTGGAGTCATTCAGCTGTCGTCATGACGACCCATCACTGGGAGACAACTACACATGGGTGTGAGTAGCCAGCAACTAGAGCTTGGCATGGGCGGACCACAGGGCTTCCCAGCTTTCCTCTTCCCTAGGAGCCACGTTGCTGCCACAGCCTATTGGGTTGTTTCCTCCATGGGGGCAGCAGCCCCAGTGTCCCTGGACAGAGCGGCAGCAGCAGCACTGGCAGCAAACTCTTCATCCATTGGAAGGGGGCGTGTGCCCGGTAGCTTCTCTGCGCCCATGTGAGATTGCTCTGGTAGTATGTGTGAGAAGGAGTTCATGTGTGCTCAGGGAAGGGTCCTCAGCAAGGTTTGAATGGCATCTTGGAGATTTGCAAATACCCAGAGGAGACCATCCCAGAGCCCTGGCTGGGGAGGCAAGGCTGAGCATGAAGTTGAGCCTTGAAGGTTGGGCCCTTGCTATAGGCTTTGGGGTCAGACGCCAAGGCTTCTGCGCAGTCCCATGGAGTAGAGGAGCACAAAGAGGTCCTGCTACACTCTTGAACGGCCTCAGCCAGCCACGCTGCCTTATGGCACAGTTGCCTTGGTCAGGGCAGGGCCTACAGACCAGCTGCCCACCCCGCCTATGGGAACAGGTCCAGGGGAGAGCCAGGAGGCTCTGGGATGCTCTAGCCTCAGGAGCGGCACAGTGGATTAGAGCTATGACCAGGAGCCAGGTAGGGCCAGGGGAAAAGCTGGCTGGAGGGCTCGCAGAGGTGCAGAACAAGGAGCCTCCTACAGTGGCTCCTTGGATCCTCCTACTGGAAAAGTATCCTCCTACTGGATACTTTTCTAGAATGAGGACTTGTCTCTCCCCTGCATGGAGAGACGCAGAGCAGTCACTCTGGATCCACTGGTCCCCATCATCAGATTGAACTGTCTAGGTCTCTGTCCGACTCCCGTATTTGTCCCAGGGGAGCTGTGCGCTCTCCCTATAATCTATAATACCTGTGGGCTTTTTTCTTCCACCTTGGTGTACACAGAGGATTGAGACCGGGGGTGGCTGTACGGCAGATGTGCTTGTTTACCCTTATGCTAGGCACATCCTGGTCCCCTCCCCAGAGCCCCAGGGAAATGCCTGCCTGCACTCTTGGCTTCCACTGACATGTCCCCAGACTCTCTTTCTCTTCATGTGGCAACTGTCAAGGGTGGTGAAGAGACAGTTAAGGTTCAGAGAGGGTGGAGGTGGGAGGAGTAGAGGGATCCCCAAGGGCAGGGGAGAGATGTTTTAGTGAGGGCAGGGATGTCAGCCCCTAAGGGCTTTTACTGCCCCAGGAGAAGGAGAGTGCCTCCGGCTGGAGCCATAAACTCAGCATTCTGCTCAATCCCGCTGCCCAGGGGCCTTGGAGTCTCTCCCTTCTGCAGGGCTCACTTCCCTCCAAATTCTTCTAATGATTTCCCATTTCTTCCAGATCAGCCATTCCAGTTTATTATTCATTCACTCAACAAGCACGTGAGCAAAACTGACAGTGTTCTAGGGGCCACCCACCAGGAGCCCTAGATCTGGGGTTCAGGAAGGCAGGATGAACAGTGTGGTAGAGAAGAGAAGGGTGGAGCTAGACTGGGCTTCTGGGGTGGGTGGCAGGGCCAGTGAGGTCACTTCCTCAAATGCAAGGGAGTAGCCTCCAGCCAGAGGGCCTGGCTATAAGCTGGAGATCCGCTTGCTGAAGGCGGGGTCTGGGACCAGGGCGGCTGGCATGGGGCCTGGCGCGCCTGCGCATGTCTGCGGGCTGGAGCAGGTGAGCACCCCAAGCTGAGCCGGGGTCTGCCGTGAGTGCAGCAGGCTCCCGGGGTCTGGGCCCGGCTGTGGCTGCCTCAGTGACCCTCCTGACTGCATCAACAACTGGAGGCGGGCTGCGGCTGCTTCCTCCCACGCGCAGCGCCGTCGTGAGCATTTTCAGCACATTCCAGGGGAGGGGGCCCTGGAAGTACAGACTGTTGTGATTTTGCAAAACACTGTTCTCTCTCTGATTTTACCTTCTCGCATTAGCATCTCATTACTGCGTTTCCCCATGTGCAGTGGTGGGGGCTATTTTTGGTTTCTGGGGCGGGGATGGGGGTTTGTTTCAGCACAGCAGGGTGAGCTCTTGGATTCCATAACTAGAGGTGAATGTGTGGGACTGTATTTCTGTCTATATGTGGATGGATGGTATGGAGGAGGGGAAAGGCAAGGAGGGCGAGAATCTGGTAAATTTCTATGTCTTTTTCGAATAAGAATTTAGGCAGACTCTGACTCCAGAGGCAAATGTGACAGGCAGATGTGACAATCTTGTGCAACAGTTGTGTTAGACTCATATTCCTCCTACGTGGCCAGCTCTTGTCCGGACAACTCCTGCTCACCCTTTGGCACCCAGCCAAATGATGACGGGGAAACTTATCCAGTACTCAGGGAAGAATGTAGTGTTTCTTCATACAAGCTTCTAATAACAGACATATGGACCAGTGAGTGATTCTTTTAGGCTCATCTGTCTCCTCTTTCATCTCTGAGATACCCTGAGGGCCTCATCCCATGTTCTTATCTCTGGCACCTGGTGTTGGTATTTGGCATCTACTCAAGATGGCAATAACTACACACACTTCCCATGGGTTCACATGTTCTCAGGGCTCCCAGAGGCTTGGCCCATGCTGAGAGATATTTGGTACTGACCCTGCCTCAAGACCCCCAGTAAGTACCCCATACTGGGAATGTGACAGTGGGGATTGCACAGCGGGAACACCAATGCTTGAGCTGCCTGAGTGGCAGAGCTGGAGGCCAGCAGCTGTGGGAGGACCAGGATGTGCTCCCATAGGATGAGATCTCACCCTACAGGGATGCTGCAGGCTCCTGGGTGACAGGTACCAACCTGATGCTCAGGGAGGAAGACTACTACTCCTGAAGTTTGCTCTCTGACAGCTTGCTGCTAATTGCATCATGAATGGGTGGGCAGGGCTTGCCTTGGCCAGTCATCTGCAGGATACAGTGCATGTGCTGGGGCCTGACCTCAAGGAGCTTGTCATCTGGTGGCATGGCTGATATCCTTAACAGTAGTGTTGACTTCAGTTGCAGAAAACCCAGTCACACCCTATCAGATAGGGCATAAGGGAGGTAGGGTCTTGGTTCTTTCCTTTGGTCACAGGCTTGACCTATGGAGTCAGACCTGCCATGCAGTGGCTCCTGTCCTCAGCCTAAAACTCTGCACCCAGTGGCAGAAGGGCCGCTGTCCTTGGTACCTTGTGCTCACACCCCAAGCTGGAGTGAGATGAAAGGAGAAGGGCAGTGAGATGGGTTAGTTAGCCAGAGCATTCCTTCTGGAGAGTCTGGGGGACTCAGAGGACCTCCCTTGGTCACCTTCTGGCCAAGGCTGGGAATTTGGCTCTTTTGGACAGAATCAGTGTTCTGTTGATAAAGAATGATGTGGATGTGGGTGACAGTGATATTACATGCTCTGCAGCATTTGATGGATGAAGAATCAATAAGAAAAGTGGGAGAATGCAGGCTGTGACAGGTTGGAGCAGGAGGTAGAGGGGTAGGATAGAGTGGGAGGGTATAGGCAGGCCTTCATTAAGGACCTATAGTGACACTGCTGGGTCTGGAAATGGAGTTCCATTATGGCGCTGGCCACGGTGCTTCTTGGGGGCAGTGAGCCTCTGGGGAAGCTTTAGTGGGTGCTACATCTAGGTGCCTTCTGAGGGCCTCCATCCAGTGCCTCCTGGGCCTGGAAAGGCAGATCCAGCTTAACCGGCTGCGGGCTGCGTTCAAGAGAAGCCAGCTGTTGCCAGAGGTGAGAGACTGCAGGGTCCAATTCTGATCACTTCTGTGGCCTCTGGGATCCACCTAGGATGGGACTTTTCCAAGGGAATTGCTCAAAGCAAGATGACAGAGCCTCAAGTTGCTCTGAGGTCATGTGACAGCCTCACCTAGAAGAGGCAGTGAGGAGAGCCAGGGAACCCTGATCTCAGGCCTGGGTCCCAAGAATGCTGTGGGTTGATGACTCAGTAGTCATGCACACATATAGGGTGCTTACAATTATCAAGAATCAGAATCTACTTTAGGAAAGCACAGCTGATACCTAGTTCTGGCTTCAGAGAACCCCTGCTCAAGCCCTGGGCAGTGTGTGGTGACAATGATCATGGCATCCCAGGAGCTGACCAGGGTGCCTGGAGCTGCGCCATGGTGTCCACAGCTTGGAGAATGTGTGACACAGTGGCAGGAAGGAGTGGCAACCATCGAATGATAGCTGCAGGGAGGTGCACGTCAAGGCGCAGGCTTATCAGGCTGGCTCTTCTGCCTGGGTGTGGTTCTTGGTTCACCAGTGATGTCACAGGCTGAGAAGTGCCTGTGGTTGGCCCGTTATACACTCTCAGGCCAGCCTACTCCCAAGTCCTTCTGAAAGCCCCGTGTCCAGGCTCTCATAAAGATAGCTACGGGCCTCAGTGGGTCTCCAAAAGAAGCCTCCTCATTGTGCGTGATGCTCGCGGGTAAAGGTCCTTCAACTGTCTTGTGCCTCAGTTTCCTCATCTCTACCAGCTTCTGCTCTTCCAGTGGGCCCTCTAGACTCCACGCCCGCGGAAGCCCTCGCTTCCAGCCCTGTCTGAGAACGTGAGCTGGAGCCCTCTGCTCAGAGGCTGGTGAGATCGATCCACCCCCACCTTCGCACGCGAAGCCATCGCTCCAGCGCTGCAAGCTCGCCTGCCAGGTCTTTTGGTCGCTTCGGACGCCGTTTGCGCGGGGTTTCAGGCGCGCGGGGCACTTCGGGATTAGCAGCCTGAGAGCTTGAGGCGGGTGTGCACCATTGGTTGGCGCGGCCGCCACGTGATGTTTGGGTGCCGACACGCCCCGCCCTGCATCGCCCTCCCGCCGCGAGCTGCAGAGGGCAACCCCGGATCTAGGCAGGTGAGGGGCTGTGCGGCAGCACTCGCAGCGGGCGGGCGTCTGGACCGCCGAGTGGCCCTGCGGCGGGCGGGCTGCCTCAGGCCGGCGCTCAGCCGGTCACCACAGCCTTGTGAGGCAGGGGGCGGAGCTGTGTCGGTGGGGGCGGGGCAGGGGGCGGGGAGAGGCGGGACGAGGTAGGAGCCAGGGGCAGGTGTGAGGGGTGGAGGAAGGGGCGGTAGGCACTGGCTAGAGGGTCTGGAGGCTCTGGGTGAAGGCCCTGAAGCAGCTCCCATCCTCCCATCCGGGGTGGGGGAGGACACCAGGGAGAGAGACCTGCATCCCAGGCGCGGCTTTTGAGGTGGGCGGGCCAGGGAGCTCTCTGTAGCCTGGAGCTGGTTGGTGGGCAGCAGCCGGTGCTGCCCGCAGTGGAGATCTGTGCCCAGCCTTGAAGCTACCTCCACGCCTACGTGTTAACTATAAGGGGTGATCCTTACAGCTCCAGAGCTGACCTCACTCTCTAGCCAGTGGGCATCTCCTCTGTCCTTTTATTTAGTTATATAAGTTGCCTGGAGGGTACTGGTGGCTGGGTCATTCCTTGGTGCTTCCAGGTGGGTCTGATCTACACCATCCTGGTAGAAGACCCCCAGGAGCCACCTGTTGCTGGTAGGCACAGGTCTCATTTCTTCCCCAGTCCTGGAAGTTCCTGGATGTGTAGGGTAGCCTTTAAAATGATGCCACATTGACCTGTGGCTGCTGGTTGGGCAGTGCAGGTAAGGATTCTTGCGGTCACCACAGAATGTTGCGTGGGGCAGGGTGCTGTTCTTCTGCCCCCCATCCTGTCAGCTACCATTCCTGCCACACCTGGCATCCTTTCCGTTTTTGCCTGTACATTAGCTTGCTTGCCTTTAGGTTCTGGTCTGAAGGCAGCTCCATTGCCGGTTGGAGCTCATCTAGAGCTGGTTCACCTTCTTGACCTCTCTCCCCCACTATGTCCCTTCTCTTTCTGTCCCCTCTCTCCCTCAGCGCATCCGGTTGTCCTCTCCACTTCTCTACTTGTTTTCTGTGTGCTTGGTGTCAGTGGGGCAGTGACTGAGATTTTCCTCCAGCCTATCCCCAGTGTGGACACAGTGGTACGATGAAACACACAGATACAGCCTGTTAATAGGGATGTGCCTTGGGCAATCAAAACTGCTTTCCTGTCAGTCCTTGGTAGAAATGTGCAGGGAGTGCCTGGACACCAGGGTGGTTTGGGGTAAGGAGCCAAGCTGTGGTTTCACATGACCACAGGTTAGTGAGTCGTGGTTTCCTTCAGGAGATTGAGCTGGGTCACTTTAACCCTCCTTCCCTGTCTAGGCTGGTCTGTGTGCACTCTGGCAACCTGTGACTGCCCTGCTTGCCCAGCTAGCCCTCCCTGGGTGCTCCTTTGTCTGGTCCTGTGCACGCATAGGGGCCATAACTTTGTGCCGGGCTGCGGTCTGGAGGTTCGAAAGCAGGCAAGTGTTCGTCCCTGAGTCACTTCCGTAGCTCTCCATTGCCTGTAGGTTGAAGGTCAGGATCCAAGTTGTGTTTAGCGCTCCAGTCATGTTTTCTGATTCTTGCTTCACATCCGCTAACACCACAGAGGCTCTTGTTCCTGCATACCCCATGTCTTTTCTTAACGTGTGTGTACACATGCATGTGTATGCACATGCTTGGAATGCCCTTGTTAGCCCATGTTTGTCTCCTACACACATCTGTGAATCCCTTTGGTATAGATACCTCTGCCCTGGTTGATTTCATGAATACCCGGAGCAACATTTAAAGCAGGTGGACAAGCATGCTGCACGAGGAGAAGGCAGAGAGGAGAAGCACTGGTGTGGGGGTTAAAGACTTAGGAAGCCCCAAGAAGGGACTCTTACTTTCCAGGTGGGGACAAATTGTGCAGGAACTGTGACCATAGAGGTGTATCCAGCCATTGACAGCCAGACTCTAGTGTGTGTAATAAAGAGGGTGGCATTCTCAGAGTGTAGAATTTGAACTGGACCAAGTGACAGGGCAAGGTCTGGTTGGCAGAGCATGGCAGCATTTTGCAGGGGTAATGCTCACATACTGTTGAGGTGCACTTTGGAGTCCTGGAAGCCTGGATCTGTGCTAAGTACTTGTGCTCGGGAACTCTGAGAGAAGGTCTTGTGGGATTTCTAGTTTGCAAGTGAAGAGACTGGGGTGCAGGGATATAAACTGGCCTGCAATGCTTTACCATGGTCCTTTGGACCCCTGATGTATGTGGTTTCTGAGGTTGTTAGGCATTTTATCGCTCTGAGCAGTGTCTGGGACAAATGAACAGTTGACTGAGGTGTTTGGTGCTCTCTATTTCAGTGCACGTGGCTGTACCCATGGCTGTGCATTTATTTTGATGGTCTGAGTGGATTTTGGTCTGTGTTGCTAACTCAGCTACAGTTCATTGTGTTCTTAAATAGTTGATTTTGTGCAGCATCAGTAATAATGGGCTGGTAAGCAGTCTGAAGGTAGACCTCTTCGGAGTCATCTGCCTTTGTGCCCTGAATACTGGCCTGGCTTCTGGATACTTGTCAGAATTGTGAATGTGAGGCTGAATGACTGAGGGACCAAACTCAAGGATACATGGCTAGGGCTGTCTTTTCTAGGGTGCTACTTTCAGTTGTTTGCTGTTACTTCTGAATTTTGGATTTATACTCTGTGCTTGGAGCTTCCTAACCCTACCCCGTTGCCTGCATTGAGGCAGGCAGAGAAGAACACGCACAGCAGATTCTGCAGTCTTCTAGTTTCTGTGTCTGCCACCACTGCATCTAGCTGTGGCCCAGAGCCTGGAGCTCATGGTCTCCCAGGGAATGTTGATTGAAGTGAGAGGTTATGATATGACTGAACCATGCTTCCTATGAATGCTGCACTAGAGCCATCTGAAACCTTCCACAGGAAGAGTTGGGCCTGGCCTGAGTCCTCTGGCATGGAGGAGGGTACCTGCCAACAAGCACAAACCAGGGGCCTTGACAAGTTCTCTGAAGATGTTTTGTGCCCTTGCCTGAGAAGTTGAGGTAAGGTCTCTGAGCAGGCCTTGGTGCCAAGTTCTCTAGATGTCAGACAGAAGCCTGTCCTTGGTAGCATGTCATAGCTGTTCCCTGGTCTTGTCCCAGCTACAGGATTCTGTTAGTCTGAGGGTGTGCAGGTAACTCTGCTTGGCTTCAAACCTGGGCCACACTGGCACAGTGCTCCTTCCTGGGCACGTGTAGCTGCTGTTAGGACTCGGACCGCTGTGGTGGTTACTGCAGACAGATGGGTAATCTGGTGGTGTGGCTTTGGGTCACTGGCAGGGCTCCTGCAGTCCAGGTCCCTGGCGTAGACCTGTGACAATTGTAGAAGCTGGGCCTTGTGTGACTTTTAGGTTAGAATAGGCAGCAATCCCTTCTTGGTTTCTTGGGGACACTACTGTGAGATAATACAGAAGGGGCCCCAAAGCCTCAGTGTGTGTGCAGAGCAGTATGTGGGAAAGACTCCTGGATGCTACTGAGGCCAGAGGTGAGTTCTGAAGACTTGTTTGTAGCTGAGATAGGGTGATTAAATTGGCTGTTGCTGCCAGAGGGAGGCTCTGCGAGCATCGTGCAGTCGGGACTCCTGGCAGGCTGTGCTGCATAGAGCATCCTATGGGCACCGGGGCAGGCAGGAGGCCTGGCCTTTGCATGGCCGTGTGCTAAGCAGTGGAGGGCAGCTGAATTGTGCTGAGGTGGTCGTGTGGAGTCTAGGCCAGATCCCACTCAGAGCCCATGGCTGGAGCTCACAGTCTGGGCCTATCTGTGCCTCACGGCTTGGTGTCATGGAGGTTGGTCTTTCATGCAGGCAGAAGCACTGTACACTTTTCTGATTGATGGTTTATTTAGGCAGCTGGGTCCTTCCTGCACTCCTCAGGGGCTTCTTGTTATTCTGGCAATTCTTGTGTCTAGGGTTGGGAGAGAGTGGCTTTCCCTCACTCAGAACCAGTGAGCATGGCCAGCCCTGTGAGAGCCTAGCCGCAGGCTTCAGCCTCATAAACCTTCATTATTTTCTTCCACTGTTTGATGGAGGATTATTGTGTTGTCTGCCTCTGATTTCCCAAGAGAAAGAAAGCCTGGGACCTGGCCCTGCCTTGTGTGGTGTTGTGGCATGAGGATAGCCTTGTAGCACCTTAGCTGTGGAATTCTTCCTGTGTTGCTCCCTGGTCTTCCCTCAGCCTTGCCCTTTCATGGCATGCGTCTGACCTTAGATCAGTCTCTCTGGAGGTGACATGACAGCATGCCATCCTACAGACACAGAAGCTCTTGGCCCTTTAAGCTACCACTTGATAGGTGTAGGTAAGAATTCCCAGTGCTCAGAGGGACTGCAGGAGCCAAGGAAGCACCGTTCCTAGGGTCAGTGGAACTATTCCTCTTCTTCACTGCTCGCTAGGCTACCTTGTCCACCTCCTATTTTGAAGAGCCTGCTCTGCCCAGACAGCCAGGGTGTGTGGCCTGATTTTAGGATTGGCATGGCCCTGACCATCATCAGTGTTTCTGGGCTGTCATTAGAATAGCTGCCACTGTCTCTTGACCCTGAGTATTTGCCAGGTACCTGCTAGATTTTAAACACAGATCAGTAGGTACTATGAGCTAGAGTAACTCATACTGAGTCACGGGAATGGTGAAGTACTTGCTGTAAAGTGAACCCCAGTGTTACTCCAGAGCACAAGCACAGACCACTGTACCACCTTGCCTTCCTCATATTCCTGCTGTGTTATTTCTTCTGAGGACTGGAGCGGAGACACCTTCACACATGTGAAGGTGCCCTGGGAGTTGGAGGACATTTTGGTAACAGTGGTCATTATACTAATGAAGACTCATTCCTGGCCTCATTCCCTGTTGAAATGACATTCTCAAGGAGACTGTGGCAAAGGTTTGAGGGCTTTAAGACTCTAGGGGTGCTATATTCTTCTTGAAGAGCGGCAGTATTCTTCTTGAAGAGCAGAGGCTGGTTCTCAGTGAGGTGAAGGGTGTGGTGTCAGTGGCTATTTCTGGCCTGTGGAAGGTGAAGCTGGCTTGTGGTGGGTGTGCCTGCCTCTGGCCCGTGGAAGGTGCTCAGTCATTGAGGCAGAGGTTGCCAAGGGGTTGGAGCAGTGTTGTGCTCAGGGCATTCCTCTGTCCGTGCCTGTCTACCCTCCACTGCTAATGGCTAAGCCTGGACACAGTCTTCAGGGTAGAGACGGACCTGCACCAACCATTAGAAGCTGGGCACTGCAGGTGGGGGGTGTGGTCAGGAAACATGAAGGGCAAGCATTTGAGGGTGCCAGGTCCTTGAACCGCCAGTAAGGGAATCGTGGGCACCGAGGACCACAAGAAATCAGTGCTAACGGGTGCACCCCCTCTGCCTCCGGCACCTTTGGCTGCCCTCCACCCTGATGTATAATTCATTCTAGCCTAGTCTTTGGAAAGGAACACATTTTTAAGCCAAAAGCCCAGAATCAATCTTTCTCAACATTGAAAAACACACAACACAACAGCCCCTTCCTGGGCTTGGCTGCCCTCTCGGTACAGGCTTTTAAGGCAGTGCTAATGAGCAGCCAGATGCGTTTCTTCCGTCTGGCCTGCTTCCTCTGCTGCGTCACCCACAGCCGGGGCGCTAATGAGTATGGTGTGGAGGTGGGCGGGGAGGCGGAGGTTGGCGCTGGGGTGGACAGTTCTGCGTCCTCCTGGTACAGGATTCAGAAGGCCTTCAGTTGCAGGAGCGTTCCAGCCAGTTCACAGCCTCCAGCCTGGGTCCCTCTACTACACCTTAGTGTTCTGGCTCGTCTGACCAAGGTGTCCGTCTGGCTCTGTTAGTCCTGGCTGAGAGTTCTTGCAGGCACCCTGTCCTTGTGGCATAAAGCTGGCTTCATTGCAGTTTTTCCTGGTCTTTCCATCCTTGGAAACCTGCTGGGCTCAATTCTCAAGGCTGTCCCCAGTCTGTCCTGTGGTGTCTTTTCTAGGGCCACTTCCGTGTCTGAAATGGTCCCCGCTGGTGACTTGCACCCTACTTTGCAAAGCTCAATTCCATGCTGCCATGAGGAAGCCCTGCAGGTCTTTGAGGGCCTGGCGCCTCAGCTTGTTCTGGCATCTGCATTTCTTTTGGGGTAAGCCAAGGCAGAGGGAAGGCTCAAGATGCCAATAAAATGTCTTTGGCTGGCTCCTTCCTTGTTGATTGCAGTAATTTGTTTCTGTGTTTGTTTCTTCTGTGCCTGCCTCCAGGGCCAGGCAGTCTTTTCTGTCTTTGTGATCCTGGCATAAAAGAACAAAGTGGGCACTCAATAAATGCTTAATGGTTGGGGACAGCAATGACTTTGAGGCCTCACCTTTTGGCTGGTCAGCTTCCTGTGTGCCCTGGGATTCTGTACTCTTGAAAATGACAGAAAACGGTAGGGGACAGTAACAGTGGATGATCCACATGGGTGGGTATTGACTCTGTAGAGTAGCATCCAAAGTAGCACCCTTGTCCCCACTTTGCAAGAGGAGGAGCTGTAGCTTGCAGAAAGCAGTGACCTTTCCAGCTTTGCTGCCTAGGGTCTTGTCCTTGAGGCCCTCCTGCTTTCCACACATCTGCCTGTTCCCAGGATGTGGGCACAGGCCAGCAACTGGGAGCTGAGGAGCATTTGGTAGGGGGGATGGAGAGGTTCTGCTGGTGGGTGGGACATGGGTAATGCCACAGGAACCCAAAGAATATGCTGCAGCTCACCAGCATGAGTGGCCTGGTGACCCTGGTGCTCCTCATCAGAGAAGGATATTAGGAGTTGTTTTCTCTCTAGCCCAAGAGGTGATGTTTTTCCCAAGATCTCAAAGCAGGTACAAAGCAAAGTTGGGAGTCAGTCTGCACTCAGCTGTCATCATACCTGTGGTCTCACTTTCCTGCACTGCCCCTCTAGAATTCTGGGACCTATATAGGGGGAGTAGCTCTAGGTAAGTGAGTTTGGGGGGTTCCTCTGAGCTATCAGCCCTCTGGCCACTTCTGCTGCCTGCAATAGCCCTTCCATTACCAAGAGCATCTCTGATTTGATCCATTCATCTCTTAGAAACACGCTCCCATTCATAATTTCAGGAGGCCTGCAGCAGCTTCTCATAATAGGCTTGGTACCACATCTACTGTGTTTGAAGGAAGGATGGTGGAGCCAGTGAGTTCTCTGGCTACTTGGAACCCCCGTCCACCAATACTGATGGGCATCCCAGACCAGATGTAGGAGGTAACAGAGGTCCAGACACTCTGCCTGGTTTCCCCAATGATGTTGCAGAGTTAGGAGACCAGCACAGCCAAGAGAGGGTTGGATGCAGCTGAGAGCCCTGTGCTGTCACCAGAAGGCTCCCTTCCACGTAATTCCTTCTCTAACCACGTTTATTTGCTTTTGCCCCATGCTTCCTTAATACATAGGAGCCCTTCTGTTTGTAAAGTCATCCAAAGAGTGTCGTACTGGGGCCTGGGATATAGTTCAGCAGCACAGTTTCTGCCTGACAAGTGCAAGGTCCTGAGTTTGATTCCTGGTGTCCCCTTTCTCCTCTCAAAAAAAAAAAAAAAAAAAAAAAAAAAAAGAGTGTTGTAGAAATGGAACCTCTGAGGTTGGCTTTCCTGTTCGTTGTCACAGCTCCTGGGGCTGCTGCTATGTAAGGGGCTCCCTTCACTGGCGAGTCCTGCTTCACAGTGTGGATGGTCTACAGTGGAACTTAGGCTTTTTTGTTTTAGGATTTTGCAGTGTTTATATAGCTGCACAGTAAAAGCTTATAAGGAAGGGTGCAGTAAGAAGTTAAAAGTCTTGACATCCTCAGCCGAACCCTGGTCTCTAGTGGTGATACTGCTTGTGGTGTCTTCCTGATAAAGCCTCCAGAGCCTGTTGACGTACATCAGGCAAATCCCAGTGTGTGCTTTGCAATTCCCTTTTGCTTTGATGATCATGCAATACATTTCTATGCCTTGGCCCCCCAACCTCACACACCAGGGGGCTGCTGTGAGGAAGGAGGAGGACCTTTGCCTCTCTGCACAGTGCTCCTTTTCCCCCTGTGCCAGCACAGTGTCCCCTGGAGTGAACGTGCCCACTTGTGTCACGTCACTTTCCTCATGCAAAGTGATGGCTGTGCATTTTCCCCTGTGCCCCAGCTCCATGCGGCACGTGTGTACAGTGAGCAGTGCTGGGTTGAAGCCTCACACCTCTGGGGCTCACTTGTGTATTACCAGACTTCCCCTCCCTCCTCCAGGGCTGAGCTGGTACCCACCACAGAGAGTAGGTCCAGCGAGACGGCTCAGCAGTGAAAGCACCTGCTTAGGCAAGCCCAGGGAGCAGGGTTTGATACCTGGTGCCACGTGCCACACTAGGCCTGACCTGGACAAACTGAGCCAGCCACCAAGTCCAGGCGTGCTGGTGCACGCCTGTAATCCCAGTGCTGGGGAGACTGAAAACAGGACGATCGCTAGGAGTCCAAGCTGTACAGTGAGAACCTGTCCCAAATACATAAAGAAAGAAAAAGAAAAAGAGAGAGAGAAAGCAAAAAAATAGTGAGAGTGCGGTCTCCGAATCCTGACCAGTCCTGGGTGTTACCAGTCTTCAACCATCTGCCTCATTACGGGCATGGACCCTTTTCTTTACTATGAATGAGTCTGGCATCCTTTCAGACATCAAAGACTATAAGGTTTTTTCTTCTCTGGGAAGTTTTATTGATTTTGTTCATTTATGAATTCTGAGTGCTTGATCTTCCTGTAGATTATAGATGAACTCTTGAGTGCTCTGGACTCAGGTGTTTTTCCGGCTTGTGATATGCCTTTTGTTTGTTTTGCTATACATAGCAGAAGTCTTTATATAAGGAAAGGTACTAATCTTTATACTGCAGTTTTACAGTTTGAGTTGTACTTAGAGCAAGAGTTAAGTTTAAAACCATTTTCTTCTGGGTTTCCTTGTAGTGCAACTGTTACGGTTTTGGCTCATGTGTCTGTGTCCTGGTACGCAGAGTAACTTCAGAGAACTCTGACTTTAACTTCTCCTGCATGGCTTCTCAGTTGTGTCATTCAGACTATTGGGTAATTTTTGTTTTCCCTACTGAGTTTAGTTTCTGGCTCCCTTGAGTACCAAATGGCTATTTGTTAGGTGTGTATTTTGTAAGCTGTTTTGTTGGCAGTTTATTCAGTGTAGCTAGTATTTTAAATATTAAGGTTTTATCCTATGTTTTAATATCTCAAAGAATTAACCATTTCACTTTCCCCAGTGCCACTCGGGTACTGTGTGTGTGTGCGCTGGCTATCCAAGCGTCACTTGGGCTGGTGTCATTTCAACCAAGTGATTCTTGTATTGAAAACATTTGATAAAATTGTCATGTTTTATATTTCCAATTGTAAGTATGGCTTTAAACTCACTATGTGGTGCAGGCCATGAACACGTGGTGATCCTTCTGCCTCAGCCTTGTGAATGCTAGGATATGGCTAGGTGCTACCACACCTGAAATATACTAGGTACTATAATACCCATATATCCTGAGGTAATAATGTTATAAAAATTAGGCAAAACTACGTAGTTTTGAGGTCATCCTATATTTAAATACTTGGACTAGTAAGTGGTTCGTTTCCTTTTTTTAAAGACAGGGTTTCACTAGGTAGTGAGGTTGGCGTCGAGTGCCTACACGGCCCAGAATGCCCCCCTCATGGCTCTCCTGCATTCACCTCCCACATGTTGGAATTACAGGCTTATCCCTTGAACCCAGCTTTTTTTTTTTTTTTTTTAAAGCTTTCTTTTTTTAAAAAAAAGTTTTAATTTTTTATTCATTTTAATAAGAAAAAAGATAAAATGGCAATGAAACAGTTTCAAAATAAGATAGTAGGATGGCTACAATAATTATTGTTGTCTTCATAGTAGTTAGAGGACAAGATGCAGACCTGATATCTTTTCTAAACAATATTAGTACAAACATTTATTCTTAGTGAACTAAGACAAAGTAGCTGTATATCTATCCTACCTCTATTGTGCATATATATGTATACATATATCTTTCTTTTTAAAGTTTCTAATACTGGGCCTGGCAGGATTGCTCAGTGGTCTAAAGCGCCTGCTTAGGAAAGCTTAGGCGGCTGCAGGGACCGCGGTTTGATCCCCGGCACCACATGCTGCGCCAGCCCTGCTCTCAGGGCAGGCTGAGCCGGCCATAAAAATAAAAGTTCTGAAACAAGAAAAAAAATAATAAAATAAAATTCTTTTAAAAAAAATAAAATAAAGTTTCTAATACTAGGAGAAAATATCCTATCATGTTTTATAAGTAGATTGTAAGTCAAAGGTAAAGTACAAATGATAAAGCAAAAAGTATAATTAAACAATATTCAGAAAATTAATTAAATATTAATTAATTAAAATTAAATTAAATATTTCAAAACAATATTCCAAAATTGAAATCAAATTATGAGTCCAACTTAGGGACCAGAATGTTGTGTATCATATGTACAAATCTGTAATCAACTCAGAGTACTTGCATAGTATTTGAGTAGGTTAATATATACAAAAATATCAACTAAGAAAAAGTTTCCATGATAGTAAAGTATTACTAAGAATAAAATGCAGGCCGGGTGTGGTGGCGCACGCCTGTAATCCCAGCACTCGGGAGGCTGAGGCAGGAAGGATCAGTGTGAGTTCAAGACCAGCCTGGGCTACAAAAGTGAGCTCAAGGGCAGCCTGAACTGCATAGTGAGACCCTGTCTTAAAAAAAAAAAAAGAATAAAATGCAACATAAATACTGGAATGCCACATATATAACCAGAACTTCTAACAGTTTGGGGATAGGATATTGCACAAAGTTCTAGTATGTCGTGGATGTGGACAGTGTCCATGATACTTACTGGTGGCCAGGTGTCCCTTGTAGGACTGAGCTACTGCCCTTTCCTTGATATCCACCCCATAGAACAAGACAGAATCATGATGCATAGGTTTCAGGAGAAGTCCATTTGTAGAATATGCTGATGATGGACATATTCTGCTGCTGTATACAAAAAAATAGCTGAAAGACTGATTTTGTTTACCTCTTTTTATTTCCTGTATTTAATTGTTTGCCCTATTTGGTAGGTTCTTTCCACTCTCCTTCATGGAGTTGTGGTCATTTTGATCCCTCTCTAGAATATCTTTTAGTAAACTGTGTAGGGTTTCCATCATAAAATTCTTTAGTTGTTCTTTGTCCTGGAAGTATTTCACGTCTTCATTGAACTTGAAAGAGAGTCTTGCAGGGTGTATCAGTCTAGGCTGGAATTTGTTTTCTTGTAAGAGTTGATGTACTTTTGTCCATGCACTTCTTGACTTGATGGTTTGTAAAGAGAAATCTGCTGTTATTCTAATGGGTTTTCCTTAAATATGATCTGTTTCTTTTCTCTAGTGGCTTTTAGCATATAGTTCCTGTGCTGAATTTCTGGGATCTTGATGATTATACCTCTGAGTGTGTTTTTAATTGAATTGATGTTATTTGGAGTTCTATATGCTTAGTTTACCTGAATGTCAAATTGTTTCATATTTGGGAAGTTTTCTTCTGGGGCCATTACTTCTGCCCATATTCTTTTCATATCATTTGTACATGCTCCTTTCTCATTGATGCCTATTAATCTTACATTGTTCATCTTTGCATCATCTTGTAGATGTTGAATTATTTTTTATTGCATCCTAATTGTTTTTAAGAGATCTCTCCTTACCTCTTCACTAGCTGTGGTGGTGTGTTTAATGTCTGAAAGTCTATTTTCACTTTCATTGAAATGGTTTTGCCAGCTTGTGATTGAGGTTTTAAGTTCCTACATAGCACTTTGAATCTGCTTCATGCATTTCTGTCACTTTCCTATATTGCTCATTCAATGATTCTGTTATTTTTCTATTCTCTATTTTTTTTATCAGTATCTTCTTTAGAAGCACTTAGTACTTCTTTTGGTATAGGTATTATTTCTTTTTTTACTTCAGAAATTATTTATGATCTGATTTCCTCTATATCTTTCTGCAGTTGTTTATTTAATTCATGTGCCATTATTTCAGAGATTTCAGATCTATGATTTACAGTTTCTTCTGTGGTATTGTCTCCTGTATTTGTCCTAGGTGGGCTTGGGGACTGAGAGTGCATTTTGCTCCTTCTCTTTGTCATTTTGCATAGCTCTGCCTTCTGATCTTTGGTGTAGAGCTTTAGTAGAGTTCTTATCTTAGCACCAGATCTGGATCTGTCCAGTTCAAACTTGACCAGGTGACTGTGGCTTGAGTCTGGCTGCTGAGCATCACTCCTTTCTGCTGCAGCCCTTGGAGGTGAACCTGCTGTGCCACTCTGGCAAGATGTTCTGATGCTGGATCAGCTGGGTGTGTCTTGCCTCTAGTCTCTCTGCAGGGAGTTCTGTGGTAGTTTTCCGTAGTGGGCCTGTCTGACTGATGAAGTTCCACTCACATGCCAGCCTTTGTTGCTGGGTGGAATGAGTTTCCAGCAGGCCCCAGGCTCTCACTCACATGCTGGGCCTGGTTGCTGGGCTGAATGAGTTTCCAGTGGACCCTGGGCTGTCTCACTCATGTTCTAGTGGTGGGTAATGAGTTTTCCATGGGCCCAGGCTGGTTTCACTCACACGCTGGGCCTGGTTGCTGGACTGAATCAAGCTTTCTTCTTTCTTCCTTCCTTCTTTTGTCTTCTCCTCCTTCTGTGTGTGTGTGTGTGTGTGTGTGTGTGTGTGTGTGTGTGTGTGTGTGTGTGTTACCAGAGCTGGAAGCCAAGGCCTCACATAGGTGGACAAGCACATAGGTAGGTAAGCCACATACCCAGCCCTCATTGCTTTGTCAGAATTTTTTTGTGCCTATTTTAGATTTTTTTCTTACATATGATTGTTTATTCTTTATGTGATACTCTCACCATAAATACACATATACACATGTGTGTATGTGTGCATACACACACGTGTATATAGAATACAAAATGACAGCCTTGTCTATTTTAGCCTGGAATTGAGTTAAATTCATAAACTCATGTAAAGAGAGGAATATCCTTATGATATTGAGCTCTTTCTTTTTGGAGAATATGCTATATCTTTTCAGTTATTCATTGTCATTTATGTTCTTCAGTAATGTTTAAAATTCAAAAATTAATTAGCTAATAGATAAATGAAATAAAACATTTTTGTTTTGCTATACTGGGGGTTGAACTTTGGACTTGCACTGAACTACATCCTCTTTTTAAATTTTTTATTTTTGACAGGGTCAGTAAGCTGTTCAGGCTGAGTGCAAACCTTTGATCTTCCTCTCTCAGCTCCCCAGCTATAGCTACATGCTGTGGAGAGGCTAAGAAAAGCTTCACAACATATACATTAGTACTGTAGTTGCAACTGAATTGCAAGCATAATACGAGTATCGACCAGAAATGTGGAATGAATTCTGCAACCAGAATCATGGCAAAAATGAAGTTTGTGAACCAAAGTATCACTGTACAACCTGAAGACTTATCACTGTTGTGAAGAAAATACACAGAATCTATTCTCAGTGACTTTTAAGAAATCCATAGTTTAACTGTAACCACCATGCTTTACAATTAATCTTCTGAACTATTTGCCCTGTCTTGCTCCATCCCATGGTCACAGCCACTCCACTCTCTGCTTCTCTTCAACTTATAAAAAATACCTCATGTGAATGAGATCATGTAGCATTTGTCTCTCTGTGCTGGGCTTATTTTGCTTAACACAGTGTTCTTTCAGGTCATCCATGTTGTCACAAATGACAAGATCTCCTTCTTTATAAAGCCAACAGCTTTCTATACGACATTTTCTTTGTTCACCCATTGGTGCTCCATTTCTTGGCTTACATGTTGTAGTTTGGATCTGAAATGATTCTACAGCTCAGGTGTTGAGGGCTTGGTCTGCAGTGCAGCAGTTTTGGGAGATGGAGGGCTTTGAGGAGGTAATGAGATCAGGTGGGCTTTGGCGTCATTATTCAGTTAATCCATTGGTGGGCTCATAGTTTTATAGGATAGTGGGAAGTAGTGGAAATTTATGAGGTGGGACATGGCCTGTGGGCGCATGCCCTTGAAGACTACATCTCGTCTCAGCTCTTTCCCCTTCCATTGCCTCTTTTTCTCTTGCCCACCATGAGCTGTGTTGCTGTCCCACACACTCCCTGCCTTGATGTTCTGCCTCACCATGGGGTGAGAAGCAGTGAAGCCAAGTGCCATGAACTGAAGCCATGAGCTAGAATAAATTTTTCCTCTTTACAGTTGATTTATGTTAGAAATGTTGTCACAGCAACAGAAAGCTAATTAACATAAAGTGAACACGCAAATTTCTCTTTGATACACTGATTCATTTCCTTTACATATATACCTAGGAATTGGATTGTTACATTTTATGATAGTTCCCCTTTTAAATTTTTGAGGGACTTCCATACTGTTTCCAATACTATAGTAATTTAAAATAACACCAGTGTGTAAGATTCCCTTTTCTCTATAGCCTCACCAATGTTATCTTTAATCTTTTTGATAGTAGCAAATCCTAGAGGTATGAGGTGATACCATGGTTACTTTTCTGACTGCTGAGAAAAAATATCTCACACCTAAGTTTAAAGGGAGGAGGATTTCTTTTAGCTCACAGTTTGTAGAGGATTCAGGTTATAGTTAGTTGGTTCCCAGGCAGGGTGGCATGGCAGAGGGGCATTGCAGAGGAGAAATGGTCCATGAAGGGCAGGCAAGATCGGTGAAGGAGCAAGCCTTCCTTCTTTCTGTTTCTTTTATTCCATCTAGACTATAAGAATATTGGTCGGTGCCATTCCTACCCATGGTGGGGCATCTGTATTCAGTAAATCCATTCAGACATCCCCCAAACTATGCTGAACCAACTGGTGGACTAATCTATTACCGCATACTCTTTTTTTTTTTGTGGCTGGCTCAGCCCACTCTGGGTGTGGGGCTGGTATGGCATATGGTGCTGGGGATTGAACCGTGGTCCCTGAGAGTTTGCCTAAGCTTGCCTGAGCAGGTACTGTAGACCAGTGAGCTATCTTGCAGGCCCTATAACATAGTCTTAATCCCAGTATCATATATCGATGATCCAGTTATCTCCGAAAAGCTACACCTATGAGTGTGTGAGACTTTTGGGGGGCTGAATCTTTTTTTTTTTTTTTTTTTTTAAATTTTTTTAAACACTTTTTTCTTCTTTTATTTAATTTTATTTATGTATTTTTTTCTTGTTTCAGAACCTTTGTTTATTCACTCATTTTTATGGCCGGCTCAGCCTGCCCTGAGGGCAGGGCTGGCGCAGCATGTGGTGCCGGGGATCGAACCGCGGTCCCTGAAGCCGCCCAAGCTTTCCCAAGCAGGCGCTTTAGACCACTGAGCCATCCTGCCGGGCCCCCTACTGAGCCATCCCGCCGGGCCCCCTGAATCTTGAACATAAGCCATGACTTACTTCATTTGTGTTTTATAGTGATGAGTGATGTTTAACATTTTTGTATATTATGCTTTAGGTCATCCTTTAATGATCATTGAAATCTTTTGCCCATTTTTATAAGTGTTATTTTTTTTTTGTTTTTTTTTATAAGTGTTATTTTCTTGCTACTTAATAGTTTTAGTTTCTCATATACCTTGGATTTTAACTCCTTATCAGATGTAAGGCTTACAGATATTCTTTTTCATTTTGCAGGTAATCTCACTACCCTTGTTTTCTTTACTGTGCAAGAGCTTTTGAGTGTAATATACTTCCATTTGCCCAGTTTTAGTTTTCTTGTATGTACTTTGGAGCTAGTATTTGTTATGGTCTGTGTCTAGCTATCTCCTGAAAGCCTCATGCATTCATGGTGTGGCTTCTGGAGTTGGCGATTGCTTCTTGATCCAATGCTGGGATTATGGGTGTGAATGCCCTGTGGTAGATACTCTATTACAGTGTAAGGAGGGGAGAGAGGCTTGCTAGCTGTCTGAGCTGCTGCCACTCCTTTTTCCTCTCTGTTTTTTGTCACTGACATGAAATGTTGCTCTCTGCCATGTGCCGCTCTGCTTTGGAACCAGCTGAGTACGGACTGAAACTGATAGGTTCTGGCCCTACTATGAATTGCTGAATCATTATGGTGGTCATCTAATATGGCTGAAACCCTTAAAACAACAGCTTATCTTCCCAAAGACCACCTCCCCCTTCTTCTCCAACTCAGCCCAGGGTACAATTTCCTTCCACTTGTCCCACCACCTCTGGGAAGGCCCTAATCAGCTCTTCAGGTAAATCTAAACATCCTCCTCAAATCCCACCCCTGGTAAAAGGTCATGAAAGCCTCAGCCTCCCTTTTTTTCAATTCAGAGAATTCCTTATCTTCCCTGAATTCTCTCCATGTCCTCCAAGAGAATAAAGCCCTTTTCTCTTTCTCCTTCTGCCTGTTTCTTGGCTGCGACACTGCGGAAAACCTATCAGAAACCTCAAGTAACTGTGAGCTAAATAAACATCTCCTTTCCTAATTTTGAGTGTTGGGTATTTTGTCCCAGCATTGAGAGAAGAGTAACTGAGACAGAATTTGGTACCAGAGAAATGGGATCGTTGCTGTGGCTAAACCTGATCATGTGGATCACAAGCTTTTGGGAATGGCTTATGGGAAGGAATAGGAAAGGTTTGGGGATGCTGTGTAGAAGATAAGTGTTAGAACAGCTTTGGCTGTTCTGTATGGAAGATGCTGGTCAGAGCTCAGAAGACCAGAAGGCTCATAGAAATCCTGCCTCGAAAGACTAGGCTGTGGAGGTTTCTGCTGGGAAGATGGACTGAATTAGTTATTGAACTCCAGATGATATGTATTATGGCATGCCAGAAAGTTTGTCTCAATTTTGCTCATGTCCAGAGACTGCCTGAGGCTGAGATGAAGCATGGAAGACTGATTAATCTTTCAAAAGAAATTTCAAAGCAGCCAAATATTGAGGCAGTATCATGGCTAGATGGGGGCTTTTAGTCAGGTTTTTGTTGAGAATTAAGAACAAAGAGCCCAGCAAGGTGACTGAACATGTGAGTTTGGCCAGAGAGGAAGCTCCAATAAAGCTGTGGGATGCAAAGATAGAACTGAGAGATTCTTCATTGTGGAGAAGAAACAAAAGAATGGAAAGGATGGCCTGAGGGCATCCCTGGACCAGGCAGGACTTCACCCTTTGTAGCCTCAGAATTTCAAAAGTCAGGGACTTCACCTTAAGGGGAAAGCCGCAGAGTCCCATGTTCCAGAGTGTTTTTTGGTGATAGCCATACCAGTTTACAGAATGGTGTGGGCATAGAGAATTTGTTCCTCAGAATCAGGGTCAGAGTGCTCAGTGATCCAGGCACTTGACCCCTACAGTCAAGAGAGAAGGAAGCCTGGCTGCTGCTCCAGCTGGCAGCAGACATTGGCATCCTCCATGTGGTGTTGGTTTTAGGAACTTGCAGAATGCAAGAGTTCTGAGGTTAAGAAAGCTTCCACCTAGATTTCAGAAGAAAGCCTGGGAGGCCAGGCACTGTGCCCCAGAGAGTGTGTAAAGCTGTGAGTGAGAAGCCTATTTAGTGGAAACCCCAGAAATTTGGAAAAGCCAAGAATATGCATCGTGTAACAGAAACTGCAAAAAGGGAGCAAAGCAGGCTTGAGAGAGAAGCCATGAGAGCTACTACCAAAAGTGCTGTAGTGGCAGAGCATGTAAGACTTTTGGAGCTTACAATTTGCCACAGATTGCTTCAGATGTTCCACATGGAACTATAGGACTTAATGTTTGTCCTGCTGAATTTTGGATTTGTGTTAGTGCCAATGCTTTGTATTCCCCTGTTATTTGTAGTAGTATTTTGGAATGATAAAGCTTATCTTATGCCACTGAATGTTGGAAGTTTTTTTTTTTTTTTTGTATTTAGTACATGCAGTCGTGGGGCAGCTTCTGGAGTTTATGGTTGATTCTTGATCTATGCTTGGATTATGAGTGTGAGTATCCTGAGGTAGATACTCTGCATCACAAAATAAGGAGGGGAGGGAGGCTAGCTAGCTGCCTGAGCTGCTGCCACTCGTTTTTGTTCCCTGATCTTTGTCTTTACTATGAACCATTGCTCTCTGCCACGTGCCACTTTGCCTTGGAGCCAACTAAATATGGACTGAAACCTCCACTAACTGTGAGCTAAATAAACCTATCCTTCCTTCATTTTGGGTATTGGGTATTCCAGCAATGAGAAAAGAGTAAACAAAACAGTATTCAAAAAATTATTTCCCAGACTCATGCCATGCAGCTCTTTCCTTATGTTTTCTTTAGCAGTTTTGTATCATCAGGTCTTTAAGTCATTTTTAAAATCAATCAATCAATCAATCAATCAATCAAACAATCAATCATTCATTGATTCATTGATTCATTGATTCATTCATTCTGGCTGGCTCAGCCTGCCCTGAGAATGGAGCTGGTGCAGCATGGGGTGGCAGGGATTCAACCACAGTCCCTTCAGTTGCCTAAATTTGTGTAAGCAGGCACTTTAGACTGCTGAGCTATCTTACTGGCCCCAGGTCTTTAAGTCTTTAATCCACTTTCAGTTGATTTTTGTATGTGGTATGAACTCAAAGTTCATTTTCTTCTATATGTGCAGCTTTCACAAAACCATTGAGAGACTCTCCTTTTATCATCATAAGTTCTTAACAATCTTATCTAAAATGATTTGACTGAAATGTGTGCATATATTTCTGTATTATTTTGTTATATTGGTCTATAGGTCTGTTTTATGCGTTACCACACTGTCTTCATTACTATAATTTTATTGTGTATTTTAACTCAATTTTATTTTATTCTAAGATATTGTGTTTTTGTGTATATATATGTATATATGTATATACTATATATAGTGTGTATATATATTATATGTATATATTCAAAAATAGTGTTTGACCTTATTTAAATTATAATTTCCCAGATGTGTTTGGTTGAAAAGTACCTGTTTTTCTTTCTTTTTTTTTTTCAATTCTTTTATTGTTTAAATTTAACAATGGTTATATTACATATTTTCATCATCGGATCAGTTTAGATTAATACATATAGGTATATAAGATTGATCAAACAACTAAACATTAACCTTTCTAAATCCACATTACCTTTTTTTTTTCTTTTCCCCCTTTTTTTCTTTGAAAGTTGACATATTGCATATTGTCCTCACAATC
>PVJA010030737.1:9554-25635 GCA_004027025.1 Myocastor coypus
TCCTTTCGCATCAGTCTCCCAAGTGCTGGGATTACAGTTGTACACTTCCATACCCAGCTTGTGAGCCAGTAATTTTATTACTACCAATTGTAACATTTTTGTTTACCTACTTTTATACAGTAAAACTCTTTGGCTTCTAGAAAGGGCAGTTCTAGTCATGTTACTGTCAGTCTTTTTGGCGTTGCCTGGTAAAACACCAGAGGTTCATTCACTGCTTTGTAAGTTAATGATTCTTGACATGCAAGAGCATGGTACCAGTGTCCTGGTGAGAGCCCCCTGCTGCATCATAACAAGGTGAAACCAGGAGTGAGAGACTGTTGAGGGGTGCCAGGCTCATTTACAGCACGAATCCTTCTCCAGGCCTTGCTTTGCAAAGCTTCCATCACCTCCAGATTGCCATGCTAGGGACCAAGCTTGCAGCAGAACCTTTGAAGACACATCATAGTGCTGATAAGTTGTAGGCTTATTTCATAGCAAGTATTTTAGTCAGAGTAAATTATTTTCTTATTTCTTATTTCTTTTTTTTTGGCAGTACCCAGGATTGAACTCAGGACCCTGTGCTTGCCAGATAAGCACTTATTCTACTGAGCTATCTCCCCAGCCTTGTTATTTTCTTATTTCTAAATGTAATCATACCTGCCTTTTATGGGTATAAATAGCAAACAAAAAGTATTATGACCAGTTTTCTGGATGATTTTAAAATATGCAGCTAGCCAAGCTGAAAGACATTGAGCTAAGACCCAAAACAAAAGAATGAAGTACACACTAGGGAAAAACTTACATCTATATTCCTTTCCTCTAACTTGACCACAAATTATTTGACGTTCCTTCTTTCAATAAATGGTGTCTGTTACTGTTTCTCTTCGTTAGATGGCCTCTGTGACAGTTTTGACCAGTAGAATAGAGCAAAAATGACACTGTTTAAACCTGAACCTTAAGAGAGTGGCAGCTGTCACTTCAGCCTTCTTGAAATGGTCCATCAGGAAAGCTAACTACTTTGTGGAAGTACCCTGAGAAGTATAGGCTATAAGAAATTCAAGTCACATGGCAAGACCACCTATTGGTCTCTGGTTTATGACCTCAGCCTAGCCATTAGTGAGCAGGAATTATAGCCCCTGTGAGTGTGCCATCTCAGATATCTGTCTCAGTCAAGGCCTCTGTGCCCTCCACCTCAGCTGCATTCTAACTGTAGCTACATTTGAGATCTTCAGTAAGAACTGCTCTAATGCCTTAGTCCTTTCAAGATACTGTAACAAAAGACCATCAAGTGGGGAGCTTATAAACAAGTTTACTTCTCACAGCTTGAGACTGACAAGTCCAAGTAAGGTGCAGCATATTCAGTGTCAAGTGCGAGCCTGCTTTCTGCTTCACAGACAACACATAGTCCTGTCCTCCCGTGATGGGTCATAGCATCTCTCTGGTACCTGTTGTGTAAAGGCCTCCATTCTGTTTGCTCCCTACGTAGTCATCTCTCAAGGCCCCACCTCCTGATAATACCACATTGGTGATTGGGTTTCAGCATACGAACTTGGGGGAAGTACATTTAGACCATAGAATTGCAGCTACTACATTTGTTACACAGCATCAAATCACCAAAACAAAATTGGTTACCTGGGAAAAGGTGGTACTGTAATGGAAAACCAAAGCTTATATGTGGTAATTGGTTTTTATAAGGAGAATGCAGAAATGTCTCACTTAAAAGTTTGTTAAGGCAAAGGGACTTGGGTCTTTTTCAACAGATTGAACGAAAGAGAAAAAACAGTTCATGGAAGCTGAAGAAGGGATTTTTATGAAATGAGAAAGTTTGGCAATATTATTGCCTATGGTAGAGTAGAAAATGAAATTGAAGATAGATGTGACTGAGGTTTTCCAGATGGAATACAGAAACTTACAGTTGATTTCTTTAATTGCCAATAAAACATGTAGGAAGAAAAAGATGAAATGTTGAAACCTGCTTTGAGAAATTTGACTCAGGAATTGCAGAATTCAAAAATAACTCAATGCTAATCTTTCTCAGCAAGAATTGCAAACTAATTAGTAACTTTAAGACAAAAGCCAAGCCGGGCGTGGTGGCTCACGCCTGTAATCCCAGCACTCGGGAGGCTGAGGCAGGAGGATCGGTGCGAGTTCGAGACCAGCCTGGGCTACCCATGATGCAAGATGTCAAGAAAACATCTCAAGGATACAGCTGTACATGATTGTATGAGAGGCCAGGGAGATGAATCAGCTATCTAAGCACCTGACTAGAAAGCATAAGGACCCAGGTTTGATCCCTAGTTCCACATGCTGTGCTAGTCCTATGCTGAGCTGGCCACCAAAACCAGGCATGGTGGTGGTGCATTCCTGTAATCTCAGTGCTGGGGAGGCTGAGAGAGGAGGATCACTATGAGCCCAAGCTGTATAGTGAGACCCTGTACCAAGTAAGTACATAAAACTCTTAAAAAGATTGTATAAAACCTCAAAGATTGAAGGGAGTCTGCAATAGAGTTATAGGATTTTTTTGGTAATTTTAATTATTTATGTTATGGCTGGCTCAGCCTGCCCTGGCAGTGGAGCTGATGCAGCATGTGGTGCCGTGGTCCCTACAGTTGCCTAAGCTTGTCTAAGCAGGTGCTTTAGACCACTGAGCCATCTCGCTGACCCATATAAATATAGTTTTATTAATAAAAAATTCACAAACTATAAAATGTACCCTTTCAAAGTGTATTCTGTTTTCAGTATATTCATAGGGTTATGCAGCCAAGACCACTGGCTTCAGGACATTTCCATCACCCCAAAAGAACCCCTGTGTCAGTCACATGACATTCTGCCCTCCTCCCAGTTCCTGGCAACCAATAATCTGTTTCCTGACTCTCTGGATTTACCTATAACAAGTATTTCATATAGGTGGCGTCATATAATAGGAAGCTTTTTAAGGATTTTACTGACTTCCATTATTTAGTAGTTTTCAAGGTTTATCCATGTTACAGCATGTATTGGTTTTTCATTCCAAGGATACACTTTTTAGCTGTTAGGAATAATGCTACTAGGAGCATTAACATACAAGTTTTTAAGTGGTGTTTTACCATGAGTTCTCTTAATGCTGTTTGACTTTCTTTTTGGGAGAGTTTTGCTGGAGATTGTACTAGGGCAGTGGTTCTCAACCTGTGGGTCGCGACCCCAGCGGGGGTCAAACGACCAAAACACAGGGGTGGCCTAAAGCCATTCCGAATCATAACTGTAGTAAAATCACAGCTTTGAAGTAGCCACAAAAATTATTTTTTGGTTTGGGGTCACCACAACATGAGGAACTGTATTGCGTGACTGGCACAGGGGTTCTTTTTGGGTGATGGAAATGTCCTGAGGCTAGTGGTTTTGGCTGCATAACCTCTACCATTGAGCTGTACCCCCAGACTATGTGGAAGTTTTTGTTTTGTTTTGTTTGTATTTACTGTAGGATCATCCTGTTTTCAGCCTCCCAAGTGCTGGAATTACAGGTGTGTGGCACCATGCCCAGTCTCAATCACTGTCTGAGTGCACCTTGCGGGCAGGACCGGCACAGCACACTGGGCCATTGAACCTTGGCCACAGCTCTCTGCCTAACCAGGCACTTTAGTCCACTGAGCTATCTGGCTGCCCTCTATGTTGTACTTTTTGGGGAATTTCTAAGTTTTCTGAGCAGCAGCACCATTTCATATGCCTTACAACAAGAAGATAAAAAGGTTCTATCTCTTCCCTCACACTTGTTATCTGTCTCTTGTAGCCACCATAGAGTGTGGGGAATGGTATCCTGGGGATTAGGATTTGGATTTCCCTCGTGGCCAGCAGTGTTGGGCATCTTTTGTTGTACTCACTGTTCAGTTGAATGTCCTCCAGGGGAAATATCAGCTCAAATACCCTGACCATTTTTAATTGGGTTGTCTTTCATCATTGAGTTGGTAGTCTCTCTTCCAGGTTTCACACTCAGGTATCTTCTTCCCTCTCTTCTACTTCATATTCTCATAGTTGTACCTTATAGCACCTTACATTCAATAGGCTGTAGAGTCCCCAAAGTTTAACATTAAGCACCCACTCTTGGAATAACACCTATCTTTCTAGGTCGGGGCTGGGGAGATAGCTCCATGGCACAAGTGCCTGCTTGGCAAGTGCAAAGTCGTGAGTTCAAACCCCAGTCCGCAAAAAATAAATAAAATTTAAAAATTTAAAAACACCTATCTTTCTAGGTCTTTTGCTAGTACTAGAACTCTGCAGCAGTGTTACTTTAGTCATTTTATTTTTATTCTCATTATTCATAGCTCTAAGTCTACTATGACCTTTTGTTAATTCTTAATTTTTAAATAATTGTAGACTTGCAAGTAAATTTGCCCAAGGGGCCAGAGAGATAGCTCAATAGAATAAGCATTTGCCTGGAAAGCTCAGGGTCCTGAGTTCAATCTCCAGTACTGCAAAAATAAATAAATTTGCCCAACCAGTATGCAGTTTCGTTACGTCATTTACCCAACTTGTCTACTATTAACACCTTACATAGCTACAATACTAAGTAATTATTATAATGATTAGAAATTAATACTATGAGTTAAAAGTCCTCATTTTCTGGTCAAGATATAGTCCAATATTATACATAGAATTTAATAATCGTGCTCTTTGCTCAGTCTTCATCTTTCATGAATTTGACCTCTTTAACAGTACTTGGCCTGTTATTTTGCATAATGTTTTTAAATGCATTCTCAATGTTTTAGATTGACAGTATTCATTTTTAGTAAGAATATCACAGAATTGACGTTGTGGCCTTTTAAGTTTGTTTCACGAGGTACGTGATAACAATACTCGTTGCTCATGGCGTTATTAACCTTGATCACTGGTTTAAGGTTGTATCTGCCAGATTTCTTTATTGAAAATTGTCTCCCTGAGGGTCTCAGTCCTCCATACTTTTCTTTCATTTTCTTCTTTGTCTTTTTGAGACAGAGTCTCACTGTGCAGTTCAGGCTGGTCTTGAGCTCACTTATGTAGCCCAGGCTGGTGTCGAACTCACACTGATTTCCCCTGCCTCAGCTTCCCAAGCACTGGGATTACAGGCATACACTACCATGCCTGGATCCTCCACACCTTTTTCCTTCAACTAAACTATTCTCATCAGCCATTAAATGTATTAAAAAAAATTCATGAGATTTATTTATATTATGGCCAGCTCAGCCTGCCCTGGGGGTGGGGCTGGTGCACCATGTGGTGCTGGGGATCAAACCATGGTCCCTGCAGTTGCTTAAGCTTGCCTAAGCAGGTACTTTAGACTGCTGAGCTATCTTGCCAGCCCAAATGTTTGGATTTGTTTGTTTGTTTATTTATTTATTTTTGTGAGACTGAGGTTCACACTCACAACCTTGCCCTTGCCAGGCAAACACTTATGCCACAGAGCTGTCTCCCTGGCCCCTACTAAATGTATTTTCTTGGTCTCATTTAAAAAAAAAAAAAAAAAAAAAAAACTCACAAAACCTTTTAAACCATATTCTCTTCAAGCTTTAAGTCTCTTTTTAACAGCAAAACTTCTCAAAAGATATTTACACATTTGCTTTTACTTTATTCACTTGTCTTACCTATATTTATCACTTCATTAAAACTATTTAAAATCACCAGGGACCCTGTTCTACCCACATAAGACAGCCAGATAATTGACAAGATGTTTGAAACAATCTACCAAAATACTGGCTCTCAGGCAGGAGAGGAAGGGGAACCCCGCAGGTAAATACAAGGTGATCCTGGCTCTGGCCTCTTACTGCCTGGTCAGCGCTTGCAAGCCACAGTGCAGAGACAATAAACCCAAGCACAGCCTGCTGTGCTCCTTGTGTTACAGAGCCAAATGTAATAAAGTTTACAGGACAATGTGTCTGAACAGAGCAACACAGCCTTCCCAGAGCTCTACCTTGATGTCCTTAATAAGAAAAATTTGGCAAAGTGTATTTGAAAAGTGTATCAGGTAAGGAAGAGAGTCATCCCAAAGGATCAGCAGCAACATTGTTTGGGATCTCCCAAGTTCAGAAGTCCAACCTCTTTCCACCAGGCACTTCTGAGAAACTACATGGTTAGACTACATGGGTAGTCTACAAAAATGCATCTCATATCAGGAATGGGGAACAGTTCTAAACTGTGTAACTTTAAAAGTCCTTTTAAAATGAAGGGAAAATTAGGTAAAACACAAAAGAATTCACAAGAAGACAAAGAATGCTAAAGTCCTCCAAAATGACAGGAGAGAAAACATGGATCATCTAGAAGGAGTAAAGAATACAGGTAATCACATAAGGCAAATGTTTGACATTTTTCTTATTAAGGACATCTCTGCAAAAGATAATACACTTTTTCAAACAAAATAGTATTGTATACAGATATGTATCAAAGTCAGGACCTTGTGCTTGCCATGCAAGCACTTATTTCACTGAGCTATCTTCCTGTCCCTTCAGCTTATAATATTTGTAATTTGAAGTATCTCAACAGTTATACAAACATCAGTTCCATGGAGAAATAACTGATGTAAAATTCTATACACAGGGGTATAGAGAGATAGCTCAGTGGTCTAAGCACCTGCCTGGTAAGTGCAAGGACCCTGGTTCAATCCCCAGTGCCACATGCTGTACCAGCCACCAAAACCAGGGGTAGTGGCACACCCCTGTAATGCCAGCGCTGGGGAGACTGAGTCAGGAGGATCACTACAAGTCCAAGCTGTGCAACCAGACCCTGTACCAAATAAAAGAAAAAAAGTTTTTAAAAATTCTACGCACAAATTTGTGTAAAATCTCTTCACGGTGGACTACAAGTTAAAGATCTATACATTACTGTAAACACCAAGGTGGCCAGTAGAATAAAGCATGTGGTTAATCAACAAAGTGGAATCATAACAAAGATTCAGTTACTTCAAAATAAGGTGTGATAAAAGGAGGAGCACGAAACAACAGATGTGACACCCAGAAGCACAGCAAGATCATAGATTTAAGCTTAGGCATATCTGCTCCAGATTATAGACAGAGGACCTAAACACTATGAGGGAAAGACAGAGATTGCCAGAGTTGGCTTTTTTATTTTATTTATTTTATAATTGCACTTAAGTTTAACTTGTCATAATTTGTTATGCATGTAGGAAAACAACGAGTCCTTACAACTTTGTGTTTGTTTACTAAGATTCTGGCACTCGCTCTGTGCAGTAAGATACAGCATCCCAGGTCGGCCACTGAACTTCTTTATAAGTCTCAGCTTCAAAATGCAGCTGTTTAAAACAAAAACTCAAAACCTGCTTTAAACAAAACAAAACAAAACAAAAAAACCCTGGTTTTTACATGCTAAAGATCTCGGCAAAGCACTCGGGAGGCTGAGGCAGGAGGATTGGTGCGAGTTTGAGACCAGCCTGGGCTACAACAGTGAGCTCAAGGCCAGCCTCAGCTGCATAGCGAGACCCTGTCTCAAAAAGACAAAAAAAAAAAAAAAAAAAAAAAAAGATCTTGGCAAGGGTGCCATTAAACGTAGTAATGAACTTGGAGATAGTACAAATAAGAGTTAACGAAAGCTAAACATTGCAGCCTGAACAACATTCATTAAAAAAAAAAAAAACTATCATTGGTTGGTTACATGAAATTTGCCTGACTGATTAAAACTTAACAGTATAAAACATACATTTTAGAATCTTTAGCTATTAAGTTCAAAAAGTACCAGTGTTGGGGCTGGCCAAATGGCTCAGCAGATTAAAGTGCCTGCAAGCAGGCACAAGGGCCCAGGGTTCAATCCCCCTGGGAACACTGAGATAGCAATTGAGACTGGGTGTAGTGGTATGCCTGTGTCTTAGTTACTTTTTGCTCGTTGCTGGGACAAATAGCCGACACTCAAAATGAAGGAAGGAAAGGTTTATTTAGCTCACAGTTTGTAGAGGTTTCAGTCCATATTCGGCTAGCCCAAGGCTGAGTGGAGCAGGGTGGAGAGCATCCAGTTCATGGCGGCGGAACAGCAACAAAATGGTGGCAGAGGTAGCCAACCAACACGGCAGCAGAGCGACAGCAACAGCTAGAGCTCCAGTCTGTCTCTCTGTCTCTCTTTATATTACATTCAGGCTCTCTGCCTTAGCTCCCGCCCTAGGCTACACCCATAATCCCAGAAGTACTTCCACCCATAATCCCATCAGTACTAAAACCTATAATCCC
The DNA here is from genome assembly GCA_004027025.1 of Myocastor coypus. NCBI lineage: Eukaryota > Metazoa > Chordata > Mammalia > Rodentia > Myocastoridae > Myocastor > Myocastor coypus. Next base: position 17,711 of record PVJA010030737.1, read on the forward strand.
AGGGGTCATGGATCAAGTCTCAAATTCTAGAAGTCTCCGCCCAATGACTCCATGAGGCTTTGGGGGGACAACTAGACATAAACCATAACAGCCTGTAATCCCAGCTCTTGGGAAGCTGTAAACAGGCAGATCACTATGAGACCCTGAACACCCTGTACACCCTTCCCCGACAAAAGAAGAGTACCAGTGTCTCTTTGAAACAGTTCTTCTCCAAAGCTGAAGTATGATGAAAACTTAATTCAAATGACGTAACACATTTTAAAGTTAAAAACTCAGTTTTCATTGATGTGGAAGTAAACTCTGAGCTTTGGGGCTGTCTCGCAGTGCAAGGTACTACTTCTCTGGTTCACTCAAGGCAGCAGATGACAAAGTCCACAGATGTCATTAAGTTCAGTAAAGGGTAAGAGGGCTAGTACCCAGCTCTGACCTCCTGAGGAAGCATGGCTACTGTGTCCACAAAACAAGGAGGCCTGAGGACCAAAGGCACACTGTTCTGCTAGCTAAAGAAATAGCAAACCACCAATTCCCTCCACCCTAAAAGCTCCTTCCTGAGGTAAATAAAAAGTATGCAAGGGGAAAAAATTAAGATATCTACAGAGTAAGGATTTCAAAACATGAATATAATCCCTACTTTAAAAAATTTAACTGGAATCACCTGGCCATTTCTGATTACATCCTAAGATATGTCCAGATTCATTTCCTATTGGTTCATCACTAGATACTTCTAGTCAAAAAATATTAGCTTTCTTCCCAAATATTTTAACTATGAATGTGACTTCTTTCCCCCATAGTGGTGTTGGAGTGCCTATGGCATAGCCTAGGGCCTTTTGTCCTGCTATCAGCCGCGAAGTGACAGGGTACACACCAGATGAGAAACTGTGGCTGTAGCAGCTGCGGGAGTTGAGGCCATGGCTGAAGGACCAGGAGCTGAGTCCTCAGGAGCCTGTGATGCCCCTCCCCCACTAAGTTGGGGCCTTTGGAGAAATTCTGGACTAAATTTTTGCAGGCAGGGTCCCCTGGAAGCAGATAATCTATAAGGTATACTGGCGCAACATCTTTGCAGTTACACATGTACTCATTCCTGCCTGGATTGTTCATTATTACGTCAAGTGTCGTGTGTCTGCAAAACCACATGGCACTGTTGAAAAGAAACCCAGAATATTCCCAGGTGATACGATTTTGGAGACTGGAGAAGTAATTCCACCAATGAAAGAATTTCCTGATTAATATCACTGAAGATTACTTAAAAATGTCAAAGGCCTTGAAGCACATGTTTTTTTTTTTTTTTTTCCCCCTATATTATATTAACCGTGTGTGTTTTTTGGAAACATAATAAAGCTTACTCTTGGAAAAAGAAAAAAAGAATAGTCTAGGAACAATTCTAAGAACAAGAAATTCATGCACATTAGTAAATAGATCATAATTTCATAGTCAAAATTTCCTTAGACATTGTATTTTCTTCATAAGGGAGACCTCGTTTTTTTGTTAATGTTGTATTGACTCAGGACTTGAAATAGCAGCCTTCTTTTTTCTTCTGCTGATTGTTTCTTATGCTCCTTTTTCTTTTTTCTTTTCTTTTTTTTCTGTTGCTTTTCTCATTCTTCACTGCTTTTCTTCTTTCTCACTCAGACCTCTTCATTATGAATCTGATTCTGACAAGGACTCAGATGAAGATTTATCTCCTCTTCTCCTTTTTTTTTTTTTTTTTTTTTTATGTTAGGGAAGAGGCTATAAGGTGTTCAGTGTCTCACTACCAGACCGGGCTCCTTGTGATCCGCCTGTTTACAGTCTCCCAAGGGCTGGGATTACAGGTGCGGTGCGTGCCACTACTCCTGGTCTCAATTGCTGCCTCAGCATGCCGCTGGGGTGCTTTAATCCACTGAGCTATCTGGCCAGCCCCTGATCTTCCTTTTCTTGCTAAATCCTTTAATGTCCTTTTTGTATCTGTTAAACTACCCTTACTGTCTGACTCATTTTCTGACAGGAGTTTTGAGAAGATGTGTATAGATGGTTCTTTTTCATTCTCCCTTTTGCTTGCTTCTTTTCTTTGTCCTCAGAAGCTGAAGAAAGCTTGGAAGAATCAGAACTCAATGAAGTAGATGATGAATACCTACCAGATTTCTTCTTTACTTTCTTGTTTGCTTTTTGGATGAGCTCTCATTTCTACTTAATTATTTCTCTGTGCTTTTCTAGTTCTTTCTTCCAATTCTCATTGATTTTTTTTGTCCTTCAAATTCCACCAAAGCCTTAAATCCTTTCTTTTTCTTTTCTAGTTGCTCTTTTGCTTCTTCCCAAGTAGGCTTGGGTGGATTCAGATAACCCTGGATAGTTGGCTCTGAAGGCTGGATTGGCTATTGATTGCTACTGGATTCATGCAGGCCACCCAATTGTCCCATTTCCTCATCATGCTGGACAGAGCGCAGAGTTAGGACTGCAAAAACCAGACCAGGCTACGGATCTATGGATGCAGCCAAAACAGGCCCACGGCTGAGCCTTCTGCCAGATTTGGCCTTTTCTTCTTCTTCTTCTTCTTCTTCTTCTTCTTCTTCTTCTTCTTCTTCTTCTTCTTCTTCTTCTTCTTCTTCTTCTTCTTCTTCTTCTTCTTCCTTCTTCTTCTTCTTCTTCTTCTTCTTCTTCTTCTTCTTCTTCTTCTTCTTCTTCTTCTTCTTCTTCTTCTTCTTCTTCTCCTTCTCCTTCTCCTTCTCCTTCTCCTTCTCCTTCTCCTTCTCCTTCTCCTTCTCCTCCTCCTCCTCCTCCTCATCCCCTCCACCTCCCCCTCCCCCTCCGCTTCCGCTTCTGCTTCCGCTTCTGCTTCTTTCTTCTCCCTCTCCTCCTCCTCCTTCTCCTTCTCTTTCTTCCTTCTGCTCCTCCTCCTCCTTCTTCCTCCTCCTCCCTCTTCTTCTTCTTTCAGTACTGGGAATCAATTGCAGGACCTTGTGCTTGCTAGGAAGGTGCTTGTGCCACTGAGCTATCTTCCCAAATTGTACTTTTTACATTAGTAATGAGCAATTGAAATTAAAGACTATAAACACTAAAGGCATTTATTTCTTTTCATCACCTGTTTAGCAGGTTTTAACACAGGTAACATTTTTCTTAAGTATGTTTGTGTCACACACCTTCTGGAGAATACTGTTTTTAAATCTCTCCCTCACTTCTTCCCTCTCCCAACTTCCCAGATGCCCTTCCCATCTCCAGAATATCTATCTCCCTATCTCTATCATCTTATTTTTGTCTTTAACTTATTTCTATTTTTGGTCTCATATGAAAACCCTTGTAGTCTTTAATCTTTTGATTTCACCACAGGGGGGCTTTCAGGTTAGCTCAGTGGTTAAAATGCCTACGCATGTAATCCCTTTCAGACACGGGATGGCAATTTGATCCCCACCCCACCATAAGGCAGCATGAGCCAACTAAAAGAAAAAACAAAACAAACACACAAAAAACATTTCTCAACTTCTGGGCCCAAGACATAGCTCAGTAGAATATGCGCTTGCCTGATTTCACCATAGTCTTAAGATCTATCTATCTATCTATCTATGTATCTATCTTTCTTTTCTTTTCTTTTTTTTAATTTAGTATCGGACCTATAGGGTCTACAGGATCTCACTACATAGATCAGACTCAGTGATTCTCCTGTTTTCAGCCTCCCAAGTGCTGAAATTACAGGTGTGTACCACCACACCCGGTCTCAAATAGTCCATCTCAGTGTTTATTTTTATGGAGGCTTAGCCTGCCCTGGTGGTGGGGCTCGCGTAGCACATGGTGCTGGGGATCAAACTGCAGCCCTGCAGTTGCTTAAGCTTGCCTAAGCAGGTGCTTTAGACCACTGAGCCATCTCACTGGCCCCTATTTTCTTTTAAATGACTTACATTTATCCTTATGTTCTAGTAATGCTCCGTTGTACATACATGCCATATATTCATTATCTATTCATCTGCTGATAGGAATCTAAACTGTCGCTATAATTTAGCTGTTGCAAATTGCACTGTTATAAACATGGACATGGCTCGGCGGGATGGATCACTGGTCTAAAGCGCTGCTTGGGCGAACTTGGGCGGCTTCAGGACCGCGGTTCGATCCCCGACACCGCATGCTGCGCCAGCCCTGCCCTCGGGGCGAGCTGAGCCGGCCATGAAAATGAATGGATAAACAAACAAGGGTTCTGAAACAAGAAAAAAATAATAGTAAATAAGGTTTATTAGCCGGGCGTGGTGGCTCACGCCTGTAATCCCAGCACTTGGGAGGCTGAGGCAGGAGGATTGGTGCGAGTTCGAGACCAGCCTGGGCTACAAAAGTGAGCGCAGGACCAGCCTCAACTGCATAGCGAGACCCTGTCTCAAAAAGACAAAAAAAAAAAAAATGGACATGTGTGTAATATGAGTTTAATTCTTTTGGGAAGATACTTAGGAGTAGTACAGCTGGGCCAAGTGGGATTTCTGGTCTTTCTTTTTTTAATGTATTTAGTACAGAGTACAGGGTCTCACTACATAGATCAGACTCGCAGTGATTCTCCTATATTCAGCCTCCCAGGCACTGGGATCATAGGCTTGTGCCACCATGCCCAGTCTCAATTGCCATCTCAGTGCACCCTGGGGGTGGGGCCAGCAGGCAGGGGAATTTCTGGTTTTTGAGGACTCTTCACACTTATTTCTGTAGTACTTGTAGTAGTTTACATTCTCACCAGTGTTATGAGTCTCTTTTCACATCCTTGCCAGCATTTATTGTTTTTTGAGTCCTTGATGACAGCTATTCCTACTGGAGTAAAATAAAATTTCAGTGCTGTTTTGATTCTCATTTACCTACTGGTCAAAGATGCTGGGTATTTTCATGTACTTACTGGTCATTTGTACCTCTTTTTTTGAGAATGTCTATTTCTTTGAATTTTAAAATTTAAAAAAAAATTTGGGGGAGAAAGGGATCTAATTCTTTTGAGTTCTTTATATATTCTAAATATTAGTCCTCTATCAGAGAATTGGCAAAAATTTCTTTTCCCATTCTGTAGGTTGTGTCTATTCTGTTGTTTCCTTTGCTGTATAAAACAAGCTGTGCAAAAGTTTTTTGTTTTTTAATTTGATATTGATACAGGAAGAGAAAGAGATTGCTTCTCTTATTGCTTTTAATGTTTTTTAAATTGCATTTAACTAGAAATAACAATGACAGTTTTAAAACACATTAGTGGTACATTCCCAGTATTTGATACAATGCATATTGTTGTCCTCCTAGTACTTATACAGAGCACAGGGCATAAATGTGATAATTTTTCTAATCTAATCTTTTTATTTTTTTATTTTTTGGTCTTTTTGAGACAGGGTCTCACTATGCAGCTCAGGCTGGCCTTGAGCTCACTTTTGTGGTCCCAGCTGGTCTCGAACTCACACTGATCCTCTTGCCTCAGCCTCCCAAGTGCTGGAATTACAAGTGTGCACCACCACGCCCGACTCTAATCTAACCATTATTGGTAAAAAAAAAATTTTTTTCTCATTGAAATAAGACAAAGTAGTTTTATACATAATCCAATGTTCTAGAATCACAGTGGGTTATTGGCAAAACTGGCAATGATGGAAGCTGGCGATTTAAGCCTTTTAACAGCTCAACTTACTAATCTAGCTTTATGTCTAGCAAGACCTGTATAACAAAACATGGAACTTTCTTATCTCCCAAAGTCAGTCAAATCCCTTCAGGGTTTACTTTGAAACCATGTACAGTGCTTTGTAGAACTGTTGTCAGTGTCAGGCATCTGGATAAGTCATGGCCATTGCTTGACCAGTTGATGTTTTCCATTGCCATGTGCTGCCCTGTCTTTGAGCCAGGTGATTATTGACTGAAACTTCTACAAACTCTGAGCTAAATAAACCTTTCCTCCCTTAACTTCCAGTGTCAAGTATTTTATCTTAGCAATGACAAAAGTAAGACAGTAATCCATCTGTCACACCATAACATTCCTTATTGAAACATTTCCTATTCTTATCAGTCAGAAATCAGTAGAGATTAGAAGGATTAATTAGATGCTCAGAATTCATTAGAATAACTGAAGAGAACTCCAGTGAACTACTTCTAAGCTTTCCATTCAGAAACTTTCTATCTTCAGCTCTCATAAAGCTATTGGAAATCTCTACAGAAGTTACAGTTTTCTGACATTCTCAGAGTGACCAGGAAATGGAAAGTAGTGTCCAGCCTCCAAGACACTTCCATCTGCTAAATCTTTCATATGTCGACTACACCATTATGGGGAGCATAACCTGCATCTTCCAATTAAAATATCCATGCATTGACCAACTACTATGAAGACAACAATGTGCATTGTATTAATAAGTGTAGCTGTCCTGTTTTTAATAATAATAATAATAATAATAATAATAATAATAATAATAATAATAATAATATAATACCAGAGTTCCTGTAACAGAGATTTACTGCATGCACAGCTCAAAATAGTCTTGGAAGACAATGATTCTCTCTCTCTCTCTCTTTTTTTTTTTTTGGTCTTTTTGAGAAGGGGTCTCACTATGCAATTCAGGGTGGATGTGAGCTCACTTTTGTAGCCCAGGCTAGTCTTGAACTCACACTGATCCTCCTGCCTCAGCCTCCCAAGTGCTGAGATTACAGGCATGTGCCACCATGCCCTGCTGACAGTGGTTCTCTCTGAAACAAAGGGTAGGCATGTTTGCTCTTCACAGTTCTTGATTGTTTTGATGGCTAGGAGGAGGTCCTAACACAGACAGGGAAAAATAAGGGCCTGTAGCCTCATTAGAGAGATTTTAGGGAAATTGAAAGGACTTACTGAGCAGTCTATGGGAATCTTTTGACTCAACAGATGATCAACCAGGATATACAGAGATTCATTTTATTGCCTGTTAATGAGTAAAGATTGGAAATGTGGCTGTAGGCATGTAAGTAATGCTGGGAAATAGGGTCAGAGACAGCTACCAAAATGGTGCCCTCTTCCTGATGATATCCAGGGGATGTAGAAAATTCCTTGTCAACTCTTGGCATCAGGATCACACTACTGTAAGTAGGACTACATTGTTGTTGGTAGCTAAATTAGATCAAAATATTATAGGCAATTAGGCAAGGCTAGGCCCTCAAGGATGACATGGAAGACAAGGTGACTTTACAACTAGAGACAGACACTCCACTGTGGGCTAGATCTCAAGACAAGAGTAAACAAAACAACTACATACTTCCTTAAGGGTGGGCATCAGGGATTGATATTCTAAGTAGGTATCACTCACCTTGAAAGAGCCTAGAAAGTCACCAGCCCACAGCCAACAGGAAGAGACCTGACTCTGTGTTCTTACCTGCTTGCTATGTGACTTGCATTCCCATTGGATCCTGATTTTAATCTATTTTACCTAAGCAATGGTGCATGTTACTTCATTGTTTGACCACTGCTTTGTCCCACCTCATACACACCTAAGCCAGTTCCCATGTCTTCTCCACAACCTTAGACCCGCCTCACCACATGGTTTTCCTCTATAAAAGTCCCTGGAAGAGACAGCTGGGGCAGGAGAACGACACCCACTTGGGACCCTGCTCCTGTTCCTCTCTCGGACAGGAGCTTTCTTTCCCTCAATAAATATGTTCTGCTCATTACCTCCTTTTGTTCCTAAAATTAATTCTTCGGTTTTAGAGAACATCAACTTGTCCTAGGCACTTTCCAGGTTGGGGATTGGTTTTCCCTATATCATTTGGAGGTTCCTTACTGGAGGTCATCCACCCCAGATCAGTTTTTTTTTTCCAATTCTTTTATTGTTTAAATTTAACAATGGTTATATTACATATTTTCATCATCGGATCAGTTTAGATTAATACATATAGGTATATAAGATTGATCAAACAACTAAACATTAACCTTTCTAAATCCACATTACTTTTTTTTTTTCTTTTCCCCCTTTTTTTCTTTGAAAGTTGACATATTGCATATT
>PVJA010030738.1:0-25540 GCA_004027025.1 Myocastor coypus
CCAATCCTCCTGCCTCAGCCTCCCAAGTGCTGGGATTACAGGCTTGAGCCACCACGCCCGGCTCAAAAAAAGAGATCTTTAAAAAAGCAGTCTGGAAGACATGTTGAAAACCCATACACACACGCCTGTAATCCCAGCACTTGGGAGGCTGAGGCAGGAGGATTGGTGTGAGTTCAAGACCAGCCTGGGCTACAAAAGTGAGCTCAAGGCTGAACTGCATAGCGAGACCCTGTCTCAAAAAAAAAAAAAAAAGAAAACCCATAGAGTGGGCCAGTCAGATAGCTCAGCAAATTAAAGCTCCTGTTTAGGCACATGCAAGGGCTAGGGGTTCGATCCCTGGCCTGCCATGCTGGCCCTACCCCCCAGGGCAAGCTGAGATAAGAATGAGACTGAGCGTGCTGGTGTGCAGTTTGTAATCCCAGTGCCTGGGAGGTAGAAAAACAGGAAGGATCACTACTAGTCCAATCTGTGTAGTGAGATCCTGGAGACTCTGTACCTAACACATTCACACACACACACACACACACACACACACACATCTCCACTTAGCAGAAAAGCCCATATATGGAATAGCTGCAGTAAATAAGGACACATTTACAAAAGTGCTCATTGTAGCATTACTCCAAGAAGCGAGAACACAGCTCTGTATCTTGGCATTAAAAAGAACAACTTAGAGGGATTTCTCAAACAATACCAAGGAGGAGAAAAGGCATCCTTGCGTGCGTGTGTGCGTGCGTGCGTGCGTGCGTGCGTGCGTGCGTGCGAGCGAGCATGTTACGGCCAACACTATCTCACTCTGTAAAACAAATATTGACTGGAACATAGATATGTCTACACACACGAGCACTCCGTGTGCACCTTGTGAGAATGGCAGGAAAGCACACCCACACAGGACGTGACAGTCCTGCGGCTGGGGGCTCTGGTGTCCCCCGGAGGCCCCTGTCCTGTTCTTGGACCACCCTGACCCCTGTCACCAGCCCTCTTCCTGGGCCCTGTGCACGCATGGCACTTCTGCGGCACTTCCTGCACCTGCTGTCGGGTGCTTGCTTTCTTGTGTTTCCTAGACATTCTGTGGCGGTGCACAAGCGATGATCCTAACACACGGCGAGGGCTTCCAGTCTTGGAATATTTGCTGCGATCAGAGACGCACTGCGCGAGTGCCCCGCAGCGTCCTCCGCTCACCTCAGACACTCACACCACTTTCTCATCTCTGGTAGCAGCGGCTGGTTCTAGAGTCCTCTTTCCTGAGTCCCTCTATGAGGTGCGACGCAAACTGTGGGGACTGCTGCTGCCTGTGCCGCCCAACGGAAAGGTGGCTCACGAACACGCGGCAGGGTGTCCCCATCCACCTAATTCACCGGGTCTGGTGCTGCATGTAGGACCCATGGTTCTTCCCCTAAATCAAAATCCCTGTGGACGGGCAACAGTGTGAATCAGTGCAGGGCAGGAGGCAGCTGAGGCAGCACAACTAGAGACACACGTGAAAGAGGATGCCAGAGCTGCTGCAGAAAGTGGTAGGGACTGCGGACGGGTGCATCGGAAGCGAGCGGAGCACGGGGGTGGGGCCCACAGCAATGTGTCTTTCATTGCAACTTAAAAATGAACCATTTGCTATATTTTGCCTCACCCCTGGCACATCTGAGAGGTCCCCTGGGCCTCTGGGGTCCTGGTGACTGCGGGCCTGTTATGCCGACACAGGGCACCTGGGTGGGACCCACCTCCTCACCTCCCTAGCTTTGTAAACCTGACAAGGGACCTCTGCTCTCTACATGCAGGCTGGTGAAAGGGACTCCTCACAGCGCCCCCCAGGGGCTGTGGTGAGCAGCACAGGCAGAAGGCTTGGGCGCTTCTGCTCTGGTCGAGGTGACACTCTTGGGGATCCTATAAACCACAAATATGTGTGCTGATGTAGTATCTGCATCCCTTCCTTGTTATGTACTTGGACACTATTATTTCAAAGCCGTTAAATATTTGCTCAATAAATAATGAATGACTCTTCGCTTAGCAAAGTAGGATCAGAAACCAACTGGGGACCACGTGACTATCACCTCTGTGGGCCCAGAGAGCCCCTATTCATGGCTGGCCTCACCTGGCACTGACATCTGTTTTGTTAAGAAGGGGGAAGTATTTGTCTTAAAACTAGCCTTCTGGGAGAGAACACAAAGACCTTTCCTCGACACTTACAGCCAGGTGGGAGCTGGACACACGAGACCTTACGCTGGGGGGCAAGGAGCTGGCATGGGACGCTGGCCCTGGCTCCAGCCCTGTCACCTGGTGACACTGCAGGTGTCAATGTAAGCACCCGGAAGAACCCACTTCCTCAAGATGCCTGGAGCTGCCTGTGTAGGAGCTCCTCAAGGATGGCGGTGGCCAAGGCTGCCTGGGCCAGGAAAGCAGGAACATAGGCTTAGGAAGGAATGGGAACCCCTGTCCTCTTTGGTCCCCTCTCCCCTGGACCATCCCCTGGATGATCCCACCTTTGCCTTCCCAGACACATCCAATAAGCTGAAGCCTCCCATCTTTGCTTTTTTGGGGGGGGATGGGGGAGGGAACCAGGGATCAAACTCAGTACTTTGCACTTGCCAGGCAGGCACTTGTGCCCCAGCCCATCCCGTCTTTGCTTTTTGAAACATAGTTGCCCAACCTGGCCTCAAACTACTAGGGATCCTCCTGCCTCAGCCTCCCAAGTGCTGGGATTATCGATGTGTGCCATGATGCCTAACTAAAGTCTCTCTCATCTGTAACCAAACCCAACGCCCCTGTAGCCCCAGGCCCCTGTAGCCCCAGGCCCTCGTGTGTGCTGCACGTGGCCACAGGTTTGGGAATGGTGGTCTCATCAGTGTCCCTTTTGCACTTTACTCCACTGAGGCCTTTGCCTGGTGAATGCACAGAAATGTCCAGCAGGTGGCCCCTGACTACATCAGCGCCTGGCACCCCTCCTCTGGCCCAGGGGGTTTTGTGCCCCAGCCCTTCCCACCTGCCATCCCCACCTCTGCACCCACCTGCTGCCACCAGCATTAACACACAGGTGGAGCTGCCCTCGCCCCTCTGTACCCTCAGACTGCGCCCCTGTGGCTCTCGGCCCGCGCAGTTACATGCCGGTGTTTCAGTGCTGTTCTGGTTGCTTTACGATTTCCTTCACACCTCCAAGGTATGAGGTGCGCTTCAAGCTCTACAATTTCTCTACACACGTGGACGTGTATTTGCAGGCGCAGTGAGTGTCAGCACCTTAGATGAGGCTGCAACTTTTAGAAATTAAGCAAAAAAAATGGAGGGTGGAGTGATCACAGCAAGCCTGAGGCGCACAGGAGCACTGGCCCTGCTGTGGCCACCCCACGGGCTGGTCACCATGTCACCAAGCAGCCAACTCAGAGCAGTGATTTCACAATCTGTTTTGGATCTAAATATTAAGTGAAAACACTTTGCACTGCTAAAGCTGATGAAGAGGACACAAAGCTCAACAGCAGTTCTGCTGCTTTCTTCAGAGCTGTCCCAAGGACAGGGGACAGATGCTCCTGAGAGATGTCCCTTCACCTGAGTGCCTGTGCTTTTCTTTTTTCTCTCCCTCTTCTGGGAATCTTCTGAAAATCCTGGTTGTTAGGACCAATTTTTTTTTTCCCCTTTCAGTACCGGGGAACCAAACTCAGGACCTGTACTTGCCAGCCAAGTGTGTATGCTGCTGAGCTATCTCCCACAACAGCGAGACTGTGGTTGTCAAATATTAACCTCTTATAGTGAGATCCTGTCTCAAAAAGTTTAAAAAAAAAAAGTCAAATATCAATCTTTTAAAAGGAAAAGCTGCAAGGTGCACTAAAAGAAGGCCCCGCCGCCCACCCCTAGACTAACTGCTGCCCCACACGGCGGCAGGCGAGAGCGTCTTCCCAGGAGGACGGGGTAGTGTGTCTGCCCTTCCGAGCTCCCTGCAAGGAAGACACTGTGAGCTCTAGAAGCCCATATGAAAAGAACAGCAAGAGCCCAGTGCAGAGGTGCATGATATGGGATACTCCCAGTACTCGGAGGAGGCTGAGGCAGGGTGATCTCAAGCTAGAGGACAGCCTGGGCAGTGCACTGAGATTGTATCTTACATAGTTACATAATTGGGAGCTGGGACTCCTGGGCCCAGCTTTCCAGCATGACCTGCGTGCCCAGCGCTGCCATGTGTCAGGGAGCCAGGCAGTGGAGCCAGGCTGGGGTCCCTTGCAGCATGGAGCTCATGACACGTGGGAAGCAGCTGAGCCTGGATCAGCCACACATCTGGGGTTGGGGCAAGGCCAGCACTGGAACACAGAGCACAAGAGGCAGCCACGTGAATGAGTGCCAGGACCAGGGCACCCTCAGTCCCGCAGGCGCCTGGCCTTGACGAGTCTGATGGTTAACTACAGCATAGCAGCTCCGAGTGTTCTCAGCAAAACTCTGACGCCAACTCATTGGGCCCACTGCACCCCCAGGCCGTACCGGGTTGTCGCTGCCTCTCCACCCGAGAGCTCAGGTCGACCTGGTCCCAGCTCCCCTTTCATTGTGTGTCCCTCCCAGGCCCCTGCTGGCCATCCAGGTTGTGGCAACGGCACACAACAGCTACCTCTTCTGCATCCACCCGTCCCACAGGAGGGCGATGCGGCCCAGGGTGAGGCTGATCTGGAGGCTTGGTCATCAGCCCTGTACCCCGCGCCCTCGTGCTGCCCCTTCTGGCTCCGGGACATGCGTGCCACATGCAGGGTCTTGAGACCTCCAAGGCCCAGGAGATGAGGGGCTTTCATGGCTCCCCTCCTGGGGCCCAGCACCCGCCTTCCAGCAAGTCTGGGCTGAGCCACTGGGCCACAACAGGGGCCACTGCAGACTACCACAGAGACCCAGTGCTGGCCCAGGACCATCGCCTGCTGTGCCCGAGCTGCCCAGAGAACTGGGGGTGCCATGGAGGAGTGAGACCTCGGCTGTGACCGAGCGTTCGGGACAGGAGAGGCTTGGAACTGTGGGGGACGCGTTTCCCACATGGTGTCAGAGCCCCGACTCACCTCGTCACCTTCCTCCTCCTCGTCATCGTCAGACTCGAGGTCGCTGTCGGGCATCTCTTCTGCAAAAAAAAGATTTGTAAATGACCGAGAGCCCGGAGCCCCACAGTGATGCTGGGGCACCACAGTGACAATGAGAATGGCCACTGCCACTCCTGGTGATGCCCACCTCATAACTATTTACGTAAGACAAAGTCCCCCTATGTGTCCCAGGCTGGTCTCTAGCTCAGAAGTCCTCTTGCCTCGGCCTCCCAGGTGCAGGGATCACATTCAGGCGCCACAATGAGCCCTGAGGCGTTTCTAATCATGACCTTCGGCAGCTGCCTGATGCCCTCTCTAGCGATTTGTGACAAATCTCTGCACTGCCATCAAGATACATGCAGGGCAGTGCAGGGAAAACTAGGCCAGCACACAGCTTGGGGGAGCTTTCGGGAGGGGAAGAAAATGCAGACGGGACTTTCCCTCCTCGGGACAGCTTTGGTGACGTGCGGCTGGCTACAGGCTGCGGGAGAGGCTGGGGGCCTTGCCTGTGGTCCCCTCCATGGAAGCGAGGGGCTGAGCTTCTGAAGCCCCATGGCCTGAGGGTCGATGTGACCAAGCCTGGGGAGTGGTGAGAGTCCTAAGGACCTAAACCACCCTCCGTCCTGGTTGTGTGGCCCTGGGGACAGAGCACCTGGCCTAGGGCTTCCTGTGTCCCTATGCCTCTTCCTTTTCCTGCTGTACTGGGCACTGAATCCAGGGTATCTCAGCCCTGTGCTCTATTATAGTCCTCCAACCTTTTCCATTTTTTGAGATATGGTCTCTTGAGTGGCCCAGGCTGGCCTCAAACTTAATAGAGTCCTCCTGCTTCAGCCTCCTCAGCTTCTGGAACTGCGCACCACACAGACCCGAGACCGCCGTCACTCTGGGCTCACTTCCTGCACTTTTGGGATGGCAGAGCTCACGTTGCGGACCCAGGACAGTGCAGTGTCCTGCAGGTCCCAGTGTCTCCTCCAGGGACAGCTATGCCTCATGCTGTCCCAGAGCGACAACCCCCGACCCTCGTGGGGTCTGGTGCCAGGCCTGACTCTCCCCTGAGCAGCAGGTGCTGTGACATGGCCAGGGTGGGGCAGAAACACGCCTCTGTCATGTGGGCTGCAGACATTGCCTGTCCCTGTCTCAGGTCCCAGGCTGGCCTAGCCCCTCAGTCCCCACCAGGGCTGTCCCTCCTCACCTATGGAGCCGAGTTTCTAAGTTTTACTTCTAACTCTGTACTTGAAGAGCTGAAGGCTGTGTGGGGAAATCGGTGCTGAAAGCGGACGGACGCTGGCTCTGGAGGCAGGCCACCGGATCCGGGCCCAAGTGCCTGGGTGGGAGAGCCCCTCCCTCCTAACGAAGAATGTCAGTGCTGTCTTGTGCATCTCAGGTTTTCAGCAGGGCCCAAATATCCCTGGGACCCATCTCCCAGGCCCACCACAACTGGACACATTGACACTCGTCCTGTGGGGTGGGTGTATGCGTGTGCCTGGCCGTCTGTTGCCTGTGCAATGACTTCTAACTCTTGTTTCAAAGGAGCAGCGTCCTGGGCAATCACTTCTGGGTTCTAGCCTCTGTCCCATGGGTAAAGAGTAGTTTAGGGAACTTAGTCAGGGCTGGTGCTACATGTCTACAATCTTAGCACTGTGGAGGCTGAGGCAGGAGGATTTCTGTGAGTTTGAAGCCAGCCTGTATTATATACAGAATGAATTCAAGGTCAACCTGGAGTACACAACAAGATCCTGTCTCAAAAAACCAGAAGAACAAGAAAAAGAGTGACTTATGAACTAGAGATTTAAAATGAAATATTCTCAGCCCCTTCTGTAAACAGGAACTCGCTGAGCGGGCAGTGCTTCCAAGCCGCCGCCGAGAACACCCAGGGCTCTACAGCTGCAGCTCCGCCTGGGACCTCTTGCCAAAGTGGATCCCTTACAAAGGCAGCAGCTGTCTCCTCCCTCGTCACCCTCTGGCACACGGGCCCAAGGGCTCGGTTTGTGTGAGAGAATGATGTGTCGGGGCTAGAGAGCAAACGGGGCCTGCGTCCTGCTCCAGGCTGCTGGGGGAGGGGACCGGGCCAGAAGTGGCTGCACTGGGTCTCTCGCGAGTCTGGGTTGAAGATCCCAAGCCAGTTGGCGGCCTGCGGCAGAGAGGCTGGCCCTGGATGGGCCCAGACAGTGGCAAGCAGACAAGGAAGCGGCCTCGGCCAGGACAGAGGCTGAGGTCCTGCCCCATTCTGCTTGCTTTTATGTGAGATGTGGGCACAGGGCCAGAGCTGAAGTCGCTGAAGAAATAAAGTTCTATCTTGCTCACCTGAGCTTGGCACGGACCATTTTCGCTCTGTGCACATTAAAGGGAAGGGACTGAGATGGAAACAGCGCTGGAAAGGGGCAGTGATGCAGAACCCCGGCCCTTTACCCCAGCTGTGCCCCGGGCCAGCCGCCACCCCATCTCCTCTTCTCCCTGCCCCACAGTGATGCTCCAGCTTGGAGGCCTGGGGAGCCACCTGGCAGCCTCAGTGCCACGGGTGTGGACACGGCCCCGGGCCAGTGACCTCTGCCCAGGTGGCTGCCACCAGCCCAGCCATAGCAGTAGAAGATAGGCCTCCATCTCGGCTCCCCGATATTGGCTGTGGTCTGGGTGCAACGACACAGGTGGCAGCCTTGGCCCCAGAGGCTGGCAAAATCCAAGGCTCTGTGCCAGGAGCCACCCCAGCACTCCGCCACCCCAGCCTGATCCCCTTCTTGGGAGAGGCGAATGTTGTCATGGTGACAGAGGAAGCGAACAGAGAGGACAGCTGCATGTGTGAGGGACCGGGACAGGGACACTCTTCCTGGTGGTGCTAGAAAGACTGCCACGGTATCAGCTCCCAGGCCTGGGGAGAACGGCCAGGTGCGCAGGTGGAGAGGCAGGAAACAGGAGTGGCTGGGAAGGGCCCATAAATGAAGTTATAGGGTTAGGGCCGTGCTTCTGAAGTGGCTTTAATGTTTATGGACCACATGACTCAGCAGGACACAGAGATCATTAATCTCTGGGCACTGGGGACTTGAGGACGGGCCTCGGCTTTCAAGTTCGTGTGACCCCCTCCCCAAGGTGTCCCGACGCAGGGGGGGTGCGCACGGCTGCACTCACCGGAGTTCAGCTGCCGGAGGATGAACCCCACCTGGCGGGTCATCTCGGCGTTGCCCTCTTTGATGAAGCAGCGCAGCATGTCTTCCATGCCCTGCGTGGCAGAGAAGCCGTGAACACCGCGGTGGCGGGCAGGAGCCACCTCCAGGGCGCGGTCTCAGCTGACCCCAGGATTATGAGCACCGCAGTGAGAAGGGAAGGAGACAGTAGGAATCCCATCTGGGACTACATGTCCTTTTTCTTTCTTTTTATAATCCACAGGGAAATCACTCTTTTTTATTGTCTAGCGTAGGGGCCCGGGAGATAGCTCCGTGACACAAGTACCTGCCTGGCAAGTGCAAGGCTGTGAGTTTAAACCCTGGTCCCACCAAAAAAAAAGAAAAGAAAAAGAAGAAGAAAAACAAACGACTGTGCCATCACCAATTTCCCCTTAGCTTTGCCAATATGTTCTCTGGGAAAGTGGCTGCTCTCTTGTGTGCTCCCGGAGGTTGTTCACTACCCTCTGGACTTGGAGGTCAAGTATGGATTTTGGAAAGTGGAACCATTTGTTTTGAGGAGCATACAAGCAAACAGCGGCTCTCTTTCCTCAACCCAGATTCTTTTCCCATTAAAATGGCTGCAGAGATGGGCGTGATGGTGCATGCTATGATCCCAGCAGGTGTGACGCAGGAGGACTGCTGTAAATTCGAGGCCAGCCTGGGCTACACAGTGAGCTCAACTTCAACCTAAATGATATGAGAAAACCCTGTCTCCAAAAGACAAGACAAGACGCAGCGCCCAGAGTCCGTGGCCATGCTGCTGTGCTACGTGGACAGCAGGACTGTCCACACTGCTACGAGGACAGGGGAAATGAAGAGGTAAGACCCAAACACAGAACCACGCTCCTGTTCCTGCAGGGCTGGCGCGGGCAGAAACGGCTGGAGCTGCAGTGCCTCTCCTGCCACCAGGAGGGGCCGGCAAGGCTGTGATAAGCCCCACACAGAGAAGGCTGAGGCAGGAGGTGCCGACGGATGACAGTCAGACCATTTAGGGAGCTGCGCCCTGATCCTGAGGTGGGAGTTCTTGGTTACTGGAGCCGCTGGTCCTCAGCCTGTCCCCTCACGTGTAAGATGATGGCAGCTCTGGGCGGACATGAGGTTCTGAGAAGGCACAGCTTGACTGGGTGTGGTTGTGAAGCTCCAAGGCCTGTGCGGCCCGCTGTCTGCAGGTCGTACCTGCGAACTGATGGTGGACACATGGGAGCTGCGGGGCTGGTGCCACTGGGTCTGGCTGCGGCTGGCAGCTTGGCTGAAGCCACGGGGATAAGCAAAGTATCACCTCAGTGACACTGGGGAAAAGCGCGGGGCACGGGAGGTCAAAGACCTTTTGCTGTGGCAGAGTTGGGCAGGCACGTGGAGGCGGCCGTGGTGGGGAGGCACGAGGTGCCCTCCAGCCCAGCTCCTGTGGGACATCAGACTCTAGCCTGGGCCCACTGTGGCCCCCGCTGCCAGGACAGCTGCCTTTGACGTTTCCATCTCATAAACCAAACTGTTCAGGACCCTCTGTGCCCCACCCCCATCGTAAGGTCTGGGAAAAAAGTGGGTGTCACCCAGGGCGAGCAGCGGGACTGGCCCCCGTGTGCCCAAGGCCACAGTGACCACTGGCCAGAGGAGGAACGGCACTATCCCCAGAGAAAGGAAAGGACAAAGAGCTCATTCAGGTGCTCTCTTATCTGTCTTTGCCATTCACTATTTGCAAGTGATTACCTGCTCAGATCGCTAAAGATCTTTCACTCTCATTCACCCCTCCATATATTTCCAGTTCCACCATTACTTGGAAAACAAACAATGGCACCTTCTGTAATGAGGATGACTCGGAGATGCTTTCTGAGTAGAAAACACTCCAGCGAGGAATTCTGCTTAGCTTTTAAAGCCACATAACTTAGATAATGTTTAATCTCAACTGTGGAGGTGAGAAGTCATAAAAATTACAGCAGTTTCTCTGGAAAGTAGTAACTTATCACTCAAGATATATCCCAGTCAAATAAATTACCTGGGTAGTTGGGAAGGACAATAATAGGGAGTGGAGACCAGCCCCATGAGGGAAATGGGGACACAAGGTGTGCCCGGGCAGAGCCGGGTGCCCACCCTGTCCACAGCCCAGTGCAGCCCAGTATGCTCTGTGGGAAGTGCAAGGGACCACAGGGCATCCGCTCTTTTCAGATCTAGGAACACTACTAGCACATGCCTCGAGATGCCGCAGTGTGGGCACCGCAGCCCTAGCCAAAAGCCAGCCATGATGCCGGCGCCCTTGTGCACAGCCTCAAGGCTACTGCATGCGACACTGGTAATTTTGTATGTGAAATGGTTTCACAATGCAGAATTCTCCACTTGCAGCTTGGTGTCTATGCTTGTAAGGTTTTGCACTGAGCATTTCAGCTCCGTACTGTGGACTGGGAATGCTGAGCTGGAAGCACTCAGAAGACTCTGTGTGTGTGTGTGTGTGTGTGTGTGTGTCACAGTGGCCATGTGGCTCAGTGGCAGAGTACCTGGCTGGCATGTGTGAGGCCCTGGGTCCCATCTCTGGGAGGAAGGAACAGGGAAGGAAAGGGGAAACAAGGAGAGAGACCAAAGTGGGGCCACGGAGGCCTGGCCACGTGGCCCCAGGAAGGCCTGGGCACGTGGCCCCAGGAAGGCCTGGGCACGTGGCCCCAGGCAGTGGTGATGGCAGGGGCACCATGTCCCCTTGACACCTCGGCATCACCAGCAGTAGAATGAGCGCAAGCACAGCCACTCCTTGAGGGCCCACTGAGGTGACTGACAGGCTAAGTGGCTGTCCCAGTGACGGACACCAGGTGTGGGTGACACACAGTCCTCCTGGGCTCTACCCCACAGCCAGCCACGTGCAGTAGCTTGCCCCCCACACTCTGCTGCGACAGCGCATCTGTTGCTGCAGGTCTTCTAGGGACCTATTTCCCTTAGAAACGCAAACACCAGGTAACTATTTCTCTCCAGCAGGTTTTCTGCAGGCCATGGATAAGCACCATACAAGAAAAGAATAAAATCTTTCGCACATCTCTATCTAGAGGTACCTGCAAACACTCCCAAGGTATTTTCTTCTTTTATGGGGACTGTTTAACATCATGGAGATCAGGCTGATAACACAGTGACATAATTCTGAGTGAACAAGAAGGTGTGGAAATTCTTCTAAGTAGGCAAAGAGAACCAGAATGTTCTGTTTGGTCTTGGGCTGAAGTTAGCCTGTGATCGTGAGTATGGAAATACATTACATCCTTCTGCATTAAATGCATGTGCCTGAACACCAGTGTGTACACCATTACCCTAGCTTTACACAGTGTAGGGAGAAAGGACCAACCCTTAGTGGCTTTGCAGATAGAGCACGACACACCCGTTCTCTCCTCACCCTAAGACATAAACTAGCTGGCGCATGTGTCCTGCCTCAGACAGAAGCACTGACATAAATGCACAAAGGAGCGAGTTCACTCCGTTTCCAGCACACACAAAGGAGGAGGCTTCTGATGTCTACAGCTTGTCTGATGTGTCTGGCTGCTAGCAGGCTATTTACAGCTCTGCAAAAAACTACACATGCTAGAGGTGTTCTAACACTGGGGTTCTTAATGATTTAGAGTTCAGGGATCCCCTTGGCATTTTGATAAAAGCCACAGGCTCTCTCCCCAGAAAACAGCAGACATGGATACTGCATGGTGTCAAGGAGCCCCCAAACAACATGGAGAGCTCAGTCCCGGCATTCCTGTCTCCCGCAGCTCTGGGCCATGCATGATGGGCTAGGAGCCCCCGTGGAGCTCGGCACATTTCCTGCCTCTCTCCCTTCCTTCCTTCCTTCCTTCCTTCCTTCCTTCCTTCCTTCCTTCCCTTCCTCTTTCACTATGACACTGGCGATTGAATTCAGGGCCTCTGTGCTGAGCTCATCCCCAACCCCTTGTTTTCTTTTTGGGGCCTGCTCAGCCCACCCTGGAGGCAGGGCTGGTGTGGCATATAGTGCCAGGGATTGAATCTCGGTCCCTGTGTGCTGGCTTAAGCAGGTACACTTCAGCCTGTTGAGCCGTCTCGATGGCCCCTCCAGCCCCTTCTGTTTTCAGAAAGGGTCTTGGTGAGTTCTCCTGGCTGGTCCTGAACTTGCAGCTCCCCTGCCGCAGCCTCCTGGGAAGTTTGGGTTATCAGCCCATGTTTCTTACCATCGCTCTAGCCTCTTCCCGGATGGATGGAATGGACAGGATGCTGTAGAGTGCTCCATTCACATATGGCTGTATCTAGAAGGACAGGAAAACACCATGCAAGTTTTCATATACTGAAACTCAACTAGCTGGCACCACGCTGGCCAGGGGGAGAGTGGGCGTTGTAGCCCAGTGGAGCTCAGGATGTGCGGGGCTCAGGATGCATGTTTCCAAGTGGCCCAGGTCGCCACCTGGCATCCCAATGACAGCTATGCTAAGTCCAAGGCCAAACCATCTCAGCCTGCGAACCTCACCCCTGCACCTCACACAGCCCGGCCTTCCTGATCTCTGCACCTGCGCCCTGCCTACCCTGCCGTCCAGCCCGACAGGAGTTGCCCTGGCCACGCCACATGTGGTCCTTGTGCAGAGGACCCCCAGCGCTGGGGCTGTGCCCACTCCCACACCCACCTGCCTTTGATGGTCGTCTTTAATCTGACCAGCACATCCTGGGCCCTCAAGTTTCCTTACTATTCAAGAGACTCACGGCACACACTGCCGGTGCCTGCCCTGGGTTCCATGGCTTCTCAGAGGCACTAGGTCCCCACCCACCAACCTCAGGAGCCAAGGGCCCCAGCTCACAGGAGCACAGGGCAGTGTGTGGCTGGGCATGGCATGGGGAGCCCTTTTCCATGCCCTGCATACTGTGCCAGCCAGTGCGAGGGGCTCAGGCTCCATACTCACCATGCCCAACCAGCACTGGGCTTTTCTGTCACTTCCAGGGTTTGGAGCCCTCAAAGGGCCTCCTACACTGGCTCCATTTTCATCCTCTTGACTAGGAGGGAAGGCAAGCATCTTCCCCCGCTCCCCCAACACCACACAGCACAAAAGCAGCCTCTGCATATCCTGTGCCCATTTGCTATTGAGTTGCTTGAATTTTACTTATTGATTCATAGGTGCTTTCTGTCTATTAAGGATATCACACTTTTGTCACACATGTAAGATTTTTCTCAGAGTATAATTTGTCTTTTGACTTTTATTTATTATTTTTCTTTGGAATAAGGTCTCAGGCTGGCTTGAGCTCACTATAGCCACTCAGGCTGGCTTCAAAGTCAAGGCAGTCCTCCTGCCTCAGCTTCCTGAGTGCTGGCATTACAGACATGACTATGCCTGGCTTTATGGATTTTGGTTGTTGCATCTTTTCCTGTACAAAAATTTTCTTTTCTTTCTTTTTTTTTGTCTTTTTTGAGACAGGGTCTCACTATGCAGTTGAGGCTGGCCTTGAGCTCACTTTTGTAGCCCAGGCTGGTCTCGAACTCATGCCAGTCCTCCTGCCTCAGCCTCCAAAGTGCTGGGATTACAGGCGTGCGCCACCACGCCCGGCATGTGCCTCTACTTTATACGAAAAGGGCTTTGGGCCCATAAGTCAGAAAATTAGAAAATAACACTGGCTAGCCAGGCATGGTGGCGCACGCCTATAATCCCAGCACTTGGGAGGCTGAGGCAGGAGGATCAGTGCAAGTTCGAGACCAGCCTGGGCTACAAAAGTGAGCTCAAGCCCAGCCAGAACTGCATAGTGAGACCCTGTCTCAAAAAGGCCAAAAAGAAAAAAGAAAATAACACTGGCTGTGGGAGCAAAGCCAGGGGCCACCGGGCAGCACCCTATGACCCAAGAGCCACTAAACTGTGTCCCTAGCATTTTCCTCTCCTTTGGAACAGGGGTGAGGCACAGGCTCTTCCTAAATTGCCCATCTTCCAACTTGCCATCCTGCCTTGCCCTCCCAAGTGCTGGCACTGGGGGTGCACACCCCCACACCCGCTGCATCGGACTACTGTAGACCCCACACATCATGGGGAGACTCCATGCATGGAGGGGACAGGGCACCCACGCTGGGCAGCATGAAGCTGTTATGGTTTGTGTCTAGTTGTCCCCCCCAAAGTCTCATGCAGTCATGGGTTGGGGGCTTTGAGAGTTTCAGATTAACTCATGATCTGCTGGGATTATAGATCTTAGTACTGCTGGGATTATGTGTGTGAATGCTACGCCCAACCTGGGGCAGAGAGTCTGAATGAAATATAAGAGAGACAGAGAGACAGAATCTCTCTCTTTTGCCACTGTTGCTGTTTGGCCATTGCCATGAACTGCTGCTGTCTGCCATGTGCCCCTCCGTCTTGGAGTCAGCCGAATAGGGACTGAAACCTCCAGGAACTGTGAGCTAAGTAAACCTTTCCTTCCCTCATTTTGGGTGTTGGGTATTTGCCCCAGCAATGAGAGAAGATTAACTAAGACAGGACAGGCGACGGGATGGGCAAGGGACCCAGGCGCTATCCTTCGCCCCAGGGAGCTGGTAAAGAACACACAGGAAGCACGGCTCACTCCCAAGTTCCGAAGGCTCAGAAATGACCAAGGCCCTGGCCTTGAAGGGGCTGGGGAACTCAGGTCAGCCCCTGCCCTGCCCACCTGGGACGGTGCGAGCAACGCATCCCTCCTGCTGCCCCAGGGCCCAGCCCACGCTGTGTACTACTCCGGGCAACCCATACCTCATGGTTCTCGTGGCCCAGGAGATCCGAAAGCACTTTGAGCACCACGCCCGCCACCGTAGCGCACACGTTCTTCCCTATGGGGACGACAGTGTCTCAGCACACTAGCGGTTTCCAGACAGGTCAAGCTGACCTTGGTGTAGAATGGAGGACGCAGGACAGGGAGCCCACAGGGCTGGGTGCCTGGGTTGCTCTTCCCCCTCTCAGCTGGAGCAGGTTTCTTAGAATCAGGGTGTTGGGGCCGGGGAGATAGCTCAGGGGCACAAGTGCCTGCCTGGCAAGTTGTTGCCCAGCAACGAGAGAAGAATAACTAAGACAGGAGGGGTGATGGGATAAGGGAGGGGTCCAGGCTCTGTCCTTCACCCGACGGAGCTGGCAAAGAACACACAGGAAGCATAGCTCACTGCCAAGTTCCAAAGGCTCAGAAATGACCAAGTACAAGGTCCTGAGTTTGATCCCTGGTTCCGAAAAAAAAGAAAATCAGGGTGTCATCTACTACAAAGCCAGTCCTGTCCTGAGGATACAGATCACTCATAGATCACACTGCTCTCACAATCACAAATACTGTCACCACCCTGCAGGTTCTGGTGGTAACAAAGACAAGCCCGTTAACAACCTAATAAGCAGTTTCAATCCTAGGGCTTCAGGCGTACACTGGCTTGGAAGGAGGTAACTGCTGCTGGCTCAGTCAACACACAGGTAGGCAGCTCAGAGGAAACCAGCTAGCGGGTGCCACAGCACCTCCAGCCAGGGCCCTGACCTCTACCCTTCTCCCAGCCCTCAGCTGGGCACCTCTAGTCACGATGCCCCTCTGTTGCCAGGACTGGGAAGGAATGCTAAGGACGTTGTCTCTGCCTAGCTAGGGAAGCAGCCTGTGAGGCCTGACTGAGAAGTCTTGCCTTGGGGAGGGTGGGACAGCGACCACTGGCAGGAAGCGTGGCACAGTGTCACTGCTGCTGCCACTAGTCTAACCCTAGAGAATAGTGGGAAAGCAGGTCTTGTCTCAGGGTTTTTTTTTTTTTTTTTTTTTTTTTTTTTTTTTGAGGTAGGGCCTCAAACTCACAGTGATCCTCCTGCCTTAGCTTCCTGAGTGCTGGGATCATTGGCAGACACCCAATAAACCTTTTAACTTTGAATAATGAAGATGAGAGAAAATGAGAAAGAACTGAATTCCCACTTCCTGGCCGGGCCTGCGGATACAGAATGTTTCTCCCAAGGCCAGAGCAGCACTTGGTCTAGGCGGGCCTTGACTGAGCCGGCAGCGCCCGGCCTCCCTGTGCTGTTCCTGAGGCCTCACCCACCCTGGCCAGCTGCTTGGCCCTGGTCCCTGTCCCCGCACGGACCTGCGCTGCGGAGGCACAGGTTCATGAGCAAGGCCACTGCGTACTCCAAGGTGTAGTCGGACAGGCTGTCGGGCTCCCGCAGCACGTCAATGAGCCAGAAGACAAGGCCATCCTGGATCATCGCTGTCTGCAGTGGGCGCCTAGAAGGACAGGACTGGTGAGTTGAGGCCACGCAACCATGTGTCACGGAGGGAGGGTGACAGATGGCCGATCGGGACTCTGAGCACGGTTTTCCTGCTGAGCCCATATAATGGTAGTACCGAAGACCCTCTGTGCTCAGGGATGTGATGAGGAGTTTAGTGCATTCCTGTGGGCTCCAGCTATCAGCGGTGGCTGCGTGACTATTCCCTCTGGTGGCTTGCAGACCCAGTGGGACTGTCTCACGCTGGCAGGCACCATGGGTGGCTCAGGACCACCAGGCAGCAAGAGAAATCAATTATGGCTCTGCTGTGGGCGTGTTAAGATGAGGTACTAAGGTGGCTGAGGCTCTGGAAGCTGCCTCTTCCTGCTGAGAATTAGCTGAGCATTGCTCCAGGAACTGAATGGATATCCATAGTGGTGCATGCCTGCAAGCCCAGCACTTGAGGGGCTCAGGCAGGAAGAGCACTGTGATTTTAAGGCTACCCTGCACTACACCGTGGGTTCAAGGCCAGCCTGCACTACAAAGGAAGACCCTGTCTTTAAAAAAAAATTGAATGCATATGTATTAATGACATTTGGTCTACTTAATATAGGAAATAGGCCCTTTGAAATACCTGTTTGATTATTTAAACTCAAATCTGTAAGCTGTAGGCACTCTAAGGTGTATGAAAATAAAGGAAAAAGAGCCAAAGGACAGTGCGGTGGCTGATGGCTGTGAGCCCCGGCACTCTGGAAGGCTGAAATAGGGTCAGAAATTCAAGCTCAGCTGGATCAACCTGGTAACATAAACCTTGTCTCAGAAGAAAAATTTTAAAAAGCACTGCCATGTAGCTCAGTGTGAAGCCCCTGGCTTCCATTTCCAGTAATATTAACAACCAAGCAAACTGAAAACCGCAAGTGTCTCTCAGCTGACGAGATGCTGCCTCAGCCGTGCACATGTGCAGAATGGGTCACTGCTGGGTGACGCAGAGGCACAAAGCTCTGACTGGACTGCGACGGCGGGGCGAGGACACTGTGCTAAGGCCAAGAAGCTGCTTAGGAAGACCTGGCTGCAGAGGTGGGTGCCAGGGTCCCTAGGCCCTCTCCGTGGAGGCAGAAATGCGGTGACCTCAAATGAGGCTATGGTGCTGGGTGACAGCTCTTCGACTCCTGCCTCACGCAGGTGAGGTGCTGGGCTCATGGAAGTACGGGGCCTCAACAGGGTTCCGGGAGACAGAGGGACAGAGACCTCCTCTAGTGGCTGCTCTCGAAGGTCACTGTGGGCCCTGGCTGAGACTGCAGTAGGCTGTGGTAGAGGGTGCCAGGCCCTGTGCACGTGGACACCAGAGGCTGCAGCAACCTGAGGCAAGCAGACACAGCCAGCACCAGGTGGCACCAACTGATCCTGTGTCACCATCTGGTTCCAGCTGGCCCTTAGGCTCCTCTCCCAAGAGAAAACCACCACCTGCCTCCCAGGTTGCACGGAGCTCAGTAAGCCCCCCAACCCACAACCTGATTTCAGAAGCAGGTGACCCTTGGCCTGGTTGTCACCTGAGGCTGAACTTTTGCAGGGCCCCCAGCACGTTCTCCCGAGTGACCACGTCCTTTCCTTCCTCCTTCAGCCTGCTCTCCAGCAGCTTCAGCACTTGCATGTTCTGGGCCAGGTACAGGCGGCCTAAGGACACATCAGAGTGACAGAAAGCAGGGCGGGGTGGGTCTGGCTGGCCAGTACCAGGGGAAACCTGACATACAACACCGCAAAGCAGGCCAGGCATGGTGGCGCACACCTGTAATCCCAGCACTTTGGAGGCTGAGGCAGGAGGACTGGCGTGAGTTCGAGACCAGCCTGGGCTACAAAAGTGAGCTCAAGGCCAGCCTCACCTGCATAGTGAGACCCTGTCTCAAAAAGACAAAAGAAAGGGGCCCGGCGGGATGGCTCAGTGGTCTAAAGCGCCTGCTTGGGAAGCTTGGGCGGCTTCAGGGACCGCAGTTTGATCCCCGGCACCACATGCTGCACCAGCTGTGCCCTCAGGGGTGGGCTGGGCCGGTCTTAAAAATGAGTGAATAAACAAATAAAGGTTCTGAAACAAGAAAATAAATAAATAAACTAAAATAAAAATAAATCTTAAAAAAAGACAAAAGAAAAAGCAAAACAAAACAACACCGCAAGGCAGGGCCACTTCATGTCAGGAAAGCAGCCATGGACATGGTGGCACACAGCTGTAAGCCCAGCACTCAGGAGGCTGAGGCAGGAGGGCAGCGCTGCAAGTTCCAGGCTCGTGTGGCCTAAATGGTGGGTTGAAGGCCAGCCTACGCTACATAGAGCGACCCTATCTCTAAATAAATAAATCCTTTAAAAAGAAAAAGCGCAGACAGACAGAAACTTGGGGAACATCAGTCCACTAGGTGAAACTGTGAATCCGGTCATCGTGTGTCACTGGAGGAGCCAGTGCTGTGCTGATTCGAATCAGCTTTCACTGCTTTGCCACCGTACTGTTCTTTAAGTAGAAAATTGTAGAAAGAGCATTACCTGTTACAAACTCGGAAGACATGCAGCCAGTACTGTTGTAAAACCAGAAAGCTGAGCTGGGGGAGATAGCTCAGCTGCATAAGTGCCTTCCTGGCAAGCACAAGGTCCTGAGTTTGATCCGCAGTACCAGTATTCAAAACAAAACAAAAACCTAGAAAGCTTAATAAAACAGAAGGGCCACAAAATCAGCTCGAGAGGCCCCCAAATTCGCTCTGAAAGAAGCTACTGCAAACGACAAGAAGTGATTTTCATAAGAGACTTTAGATAAACTAAATAACAGTGAAGTGAAAAATTTATGTGTTTTTGTGGGGTTGGGTGGTACTGGGGCTTGATCCCAGCGCTTTTTGCGGGACCGGGTTCAAAATCCCGACCTTGCACTTGCCAGGCAGGCACTTGTGCCACAGAGCTATCTTCCCAGCTCCTGTCCCAGGGCTTTTATACTGAGCTACATACTCAGGTCTTTTTTTTGGAATTTTTTATTTTATTTATTTTTTTTTCTTGTTTCAGAACCCTTACCTGTTTATTCACTCACTTTTATGGCCTGCTCAGCCCGCCCCGAGGGCAGGGCTGGCACAGCATGTGGTGCCGGGGATCGAACCGTGGTCCCTGAAGCCGCCCAAGCTTTCCCAAGCAGGCGCTCTAGACCACTGAGCCATCCCGCTGGGCCCCAACATACTCAGGTCTTTGTATATTTTTATTTTTTGAGTCAGGGTGTTTATCAATTGCCGAGGTAGGACACAAACTGATGAGATCCTCCTGCCTCAGCCCCCTGCATAGCTGTGTCACCTTGCTGGGTGGAACCACATAATTTCTGAGAAGAGGGTCCATTTTCAGAGTTCAAGTCTGCCTGAGGCCCTCTCTGTCCCAGAGGAAAAGCGCTCACCTTCGGCTAGAGAAGCCATGGCATTAACAAGCCGGGCCATGTACTGTCGGACCACCTCGCTCTTGGAATGCAGCAGCTGTAGCACGCTCCTCTGTGGGGACACGGGAACAGACGCAAGGTGAGGGGGAGCAGGAGACGGGGCCTCCCAGGGCTCAGCTTGCTCTCTTCTGCCTCTGAACTTAGGTGGGAAATGCTCAGACCACAGGCATCACAGTGCAGGGAAGTCTCATTTTCCACTGGTATCTGAGGGACTTGGCAAAGAACCCATCGAGACTCCTGAAGTAAATGAGTAGGGGATGCAGCACAGTGACACCAGGAGGTGACTTCCAGGTGACAGCTGCAGAGCGCATGACACATCCACCTGTGCCCCTCCTCACCTTGGCAAAACCTCAGGGAAGGGTTTACACAGAGACACCAGTTCCCAGGAGTGGAAGGAAGGTGTGGTGAACGAGGCGAGGGACCAACAGCTCTGGGAGCCACACTCAGCTGGGCCACGGGGTTGCCCAGGCTCCAGCACGAGTGGCTGGGAGCAGGGCGGTGGCCCGAGTGTGTCGCTGCACGGGGGACGGGGTGTAGGCTGGGAAAGAACAGAGATCTGTGGGCTTCACCAGGCTTTCAGCAAAGCCTGGCTAGAAGGAGTTAAAACTTGGCTGCAGGGACAAGGAGCAGAGCGGCCAGGCACACAAACCACAGCAGCCCCTCCCCCCTCCAGGGAAAGGCAGGAGCCAGGGGCGGCTGCTTAGCGCTCAAGGAAAGTCTTCCTTAGTTCACACAGCGCTGATAGCGCCGCATCCTCTTACTGCTCACTAACTCCTAGGCAGCCTGTAGGCAAGGCTCCTCCTAAGCCGACCTATAAATTCCACAGATAAGACGTTGACAAAGACAACCAAAAGCCCACAGAGGAATGTGCCCCGTGAGGGTCCTGTAGCCTGGGATGCATCTGTGACAGCCTAGAGAGCCAATCAGGTTGTGACAAGTTCTACGTTTGGAGCTGGGAGGGTGGGTCCTTATCTCTCCATAAAAGGAAGCTGGGTCAAAGGTCCTCAGGTATCCCATCCATCCTAGAGCCCCTGAGCCTTATCTTTTCCAAGGAAGTGAGTCTTCTTCTGACTTTTCTCCCTTGCAAATAAAGCATCTTGTGGCTGGGGAAGATAGCTCAGTAGAATAGGTGTTTACTTGGCCAGTGTAAGGTCTTGAGTTCAATCCCTGGTACCAGCGAGAAAAAAAAAAAAAAAAAAGTATCTTTCTAGTCTTAAGCCTCACTCGTTTAATTCACTACTGGTGCTGAGTTTATGATCCCTGCTGGGTGTGAGCAGCAGTGTGAACCCGCAGACACAACAGATATTAAAAATGGTCATTCTTCCCAAACTGATATACAGATAACAATATGATCCCAATCAAAGTACCTAGCCTTACAGAGCTGGAGAAAATAACCCTAAAATTCATACTGAACCAGAAGAGACCTAGGGTAGCAGAAGCAATCCTGGGTAACAAAGGCAAGGCTCCAGATCTCAGGTTAGACTACAAGAGCATGGCACTGCCAACCAGACCACAAAAAGCCAGGTATGTGCATCAGTACAACTGCACAGAGGATGCCGGAACAGTCCACATGCATGGGCTATGTGATCTCTGCCAAAAGGGCCAGAAGCTTACACTGCAGCAAAGATGACCTCTTTAGCAACTGTCGCTGCAACAACTGGCCTCCCCCTGCAGGGGACTGAGTCTAGACCAGTGGCCCTCGCCACGCACGACCCTAAAGTCATGTTAAAGTAGAAGCACTTAATCTGCGGGAAGATAAAACTGGCAAAGCTCTCCACACAGATGCTGGCAGGGACTTCCGGAGCAGCGCTCCAGCGCGCAAGCGCGGACCCCAAGAAGCAGCAAATGGGACCACAGCAAAGGAAAAAGCTGCGCAGCGAAGGAAGCACAGGCTGAGAAACCAGCCTATAAATGGGAAAAATGTTTGCCAGCTAGAGAGGAATAATATCTGACTACATAATCGGGGCCAGCCAAAGAGTCCAGCACACTAAAGCGCCTGCTTGGGGGCAGCGACCCGGATTAGATCCCCAACGTGCAGTGCTGGCCCCGCCCTGGGGCGCACTGAGATGGGACTGAGACTGGGCGTGGAGGCGCCTGTAATCCCAGCTCTTGGGAGGCTGAAAATAGGAGGTTCACTACAAGTGTAGTGCGACCCTGTACTAAATACATAAAAATAAGAAACTCAAAATATAAAGAGTAAAATGGAAGATAACTAGAAAGCGATGGAAAGATGGGGCTGGGAGGGTGTGTCAACAGAAGGAGGTGGGTTAGGTACGGGCGCCCCGGAGTGCCTCATCAGGTACTGGGAATGTGTGCTAATAAAAAGAAAACTATATATGCATATATTATTCAGCAATGGCCCCAAACAGCTCCGGGCACCTTGACCATCTCTGTAGCTCCTTTCTGTCGCCTTTCATTCCTGGCTGCGCACCCAGAGCCCTGACAGCCGAGTCCCCGCCCCTCCGCTGGCCCCGCACCTGGCTGCGGCTGTGGCAGTCCAGGAGGTCGTTGCTGACGTAGGCCTGTAGCACCGTCTCGCGCTGCTCTCCGGGGTGTGACGTGGTGAGGCGCTGGAGAGAAGGGCAAAAGTAGCATGGAGGAAACCCCGCGAGGAGCCACACTAGGGTGCAGCGGGTGGCTTGGCTGAGGGGTGCAGCGCAGGGTATGCCGTGGGCTCTGCATGTAGCCCACGCACAGACCTGACTGCATCATAAAAAGGACGAGCTCGAGCCATCTGCAGGAAGACGGATGCACCTGGAGACCATACTGCTAAAGCAGCTGCTGAGGCAGAGCGCAGGGCCCTGGGTGCGATGCTGCGCGGATGTGCGCATGCGTACACGCACCACGTAGGTGCTGCGGTCTTCCTGGAGGTCTGCTGTGCTCCACAAAGTCCACGGGGGACCCGAAAGCTCTGGGGCGTGCATTTGAGATGAGGAAGCCTCATCACTGAAGGCAACAAACTGCTTGCTCTCCCAGCAAAACCTTCAGAGGCAAATGCCTCGGCCGCTGGCCCTGCTTGGGGTAGGGGAGTTGGTGCAGAGAGGGCACCCTGGTTCTTAGCGTAGCTTAATAGAGCGGAAGGTGACAGAAGGCTGGCAGAAGTGGGGAGGCAGAACAGAGGTGGGCAAAACCCATGTGGTCCCAGGGTGGTACTATACTGTACTGTATTTGTTTTTTTTTTTTTTGTGCTGGGAACCAAACTGAGAACCTGGAGCTGGCCAGGCAGGCACGGCACCCGTGAGTGGTTTCTATTCAAAGATGGGGAAGCCGCACACAGGATGCTAACGCTGAGACTCGGGAAAGGGTCTAATGCTAATGGGATGAGTTAGGATAGTCAGAGGGCTACCCGGTGCCATAAACCAGCAGTTGTCAAAGCAGAGTCCAGGGAACCCCAAGGCTCCCCCAAGCCCCGTCAGCCAAAGAGGATCATCTTCACATTAAGATGCCCCTTGCTAATCTCATTGGTGCCTCAGTGGCCATAGGAAGTGTGACACTGTCAAACTGAGGCAAAAGCTGTCAGGAGCATCCAGCCAGCTTTCATTAAGCCAGACATGAAGAAACAGGAGAAATGTAAAATAGTACAAACTCTTCTCACTGTGTGTGTGCAGTGGGCTGGCCTGGGGAGCAAACCCAGGGCCTCTGCACTGAACTACATCCCAGCCCTTTTTATTTTTTACTTCAAGACAAGGTCTTGATAGATTGCCTAGATTGGGGTTTGTACCTGGGATCCTCCTGCCTCAGCCTCCCAGAGTGCTGGGATTACAAGTGTGCGCCACCACACACCCAGCTAACCTCGTCTGTCTGGAAATTTGTTATTTTTTATTTTATTTATTTATTTTTGGTTTTTTGAGACAGGGTCTCGCTATGCAGTTGAGGCTGGCTTTAAGCTCACTTTTGTAGCCCAGGCTGGTCTCGAACTTGCGTCAATCCTCCTGCCTCAGCCTCCGGAGTGCTGGGATTACAGGCATGAGCCACCACGCCCGGCTGTTATTTTTTAGGGGAGGATTTTTTTGTTTTGTTTTGATTTTGGTGCCAAAGACCAAACCCAGGGCTTCCAGCTTGCTAGGCAAGCATTCTACCCCTGAGCCGAATCCCCAGCCCTTGGAAATTTGTTATTTTTCATTAAAAAAATGTTATTTTTGTTAACATGTAACTTGCTTATTCCTAACACAAGTTAGTCAATACATATTCTAAGCGTTCTCAGTTTTAATCTCTAGGGTTAAACACACTAGAGAGAAAATTCACATGAGCGGGAGCTCTCAGCTGAGACACATGGCTAGCTCCCAGGGTGGGGAGGCTTCAGAGCAGCTCTGCCCGGCCTGAGAGTGGCGGTGACCTGGAGCAGGGCGGGCCTGGGGACAGCAGCGGCTGTCACATTAACCTTTGAAGCCTTGTGCAGGCAACAGCCACCGTGATATCAACAGGGGCCACGCTTCATTTTGGTCTGTGGCGTAGCAGGTGGCAGGACAAGAGGTGGTGACACCAGGTCACCAGACAGGAGCCGGGCGGCCAGCAGGGAAAGCAGAAAGCAGTGCTGGGTATTCGCTTTTGAGCGTCAGAGGAGAGGCACCTACCCAGCGCAGAGCCTGCAGCAAGAAGGCCTTCAGGCGGTCGCTCCCCCAAATCAAATCCTTCTTCAGTTTCTCGTAGTCCAGGGAGGGCAGCAGGGGGACCTCCTGTAGTTTCCTGCCCACAGTTCAAAGAGAAGGGAAGGGTCACCGCTCCAGAGCTGGTCAGGAGTGGGGACCGAGGCACCAACAGCCACCCTGCCCCATGTACTCTGAGCCCCACCCAGCCCTGCCCACTGCTGGTGGACTGAGGTTCTGAATCTTTGGTTGAGATGGTCTCCCTAGGCACCTCAGACTGGCCTTGAAGTCACAGTGATCTTCCTGCATCAGCCTCCTGAGCTGCGCTTACACAGCTAATTTTTTTATTTTATATTTTTATTTATTTATTTTTTGCAGTACCCAGGATTGAACTCAGGACCTATACTTGCCAGGCAGGCACTTATTCCACTGAGCTACCTCCCCAGCCCCTATATATATATATATATTTTTTTTTTTTAAATTTATTTTTATTTATTTATTTATTTTTTTTGTGGGACCAGGGTTCGAACTCATGACCTTGCACTTGCCCAGCAGGCACTTGTGCCTCAGAGCTATCTCCCCAGCCCCATATTTTTATTTATTTTAAACATTTATTTTATTATTTATTTTTTGGCCGGCTCAGCCCGCCCTGGGGGTAGGGCTGGCGCAGCATGTGTGGTGCTGGGAATTGAACCGCGGTTCCTCCGGTTGCCTGTGATTGCCTAAGCTTGCCTAAGCAGGCACTTTAGACTGCTGCACTATTTCACCAGCCTTAATTTTTTTTTTTTTTTAAATTTTTCCTAATACCAAGATCTTTGCCGGAACATGTGTAGAGGCTAAAGCAGCTCCTTCAGGCTGGGCACCCTTTGAAGGTGATGATGTCACCATGGGCCAGCTAAACCGTCCACTGGGCGACATAGCGCTCTGAGCAGGGCTCACAGATCATTAGCACCTGCGGCTGGAGAGGCCCATCTAAAGCCCTTTGGCCGCTGTCCTTGTCCAGGCTAGGGAATCAAGAGACAGGACAGGGATCAGGACTACGGTGAAGAGGGGTGGACACTGGGCCCTTGGGGTGAGGCCTGGGACCCAAGTGGGTGACACACGATGCCCACTGACCCTGCAAGGGTTTCCCAAGTCAAAGAGCGCAGGCCGGATTTTTTTTTTTTTTTTTTTTTTT
>PVJA010030739.1:0-24655 GCA_004027025.1 Myocastor coypus
GGTCAGATACTATCCTAATTTCATTTATACCCTGAATCTTAAAGAAGAAACAGGAGATGCTGGAGCTGGGTTCTGGGTGCCGGCCTGGTCAGTAGGGGCTGTGGGTGGGGGCAGAGGTCTGGTGGCTGGTGGGCCGATGGGCACATGCAGGCCAAGAGGGGCTACCTGGGTGCAGGCCTGGACACCGCCGGCCCGGTCATGACTCATCCAGACGGCTGACACTGACAGCAGCTCTACAAAGCGCTGCATCTGGTTTCAAAGTAAATCCTGAGGGGATCCAACTGACCTTGGGCGACACAAAAGTTCCATGTTTTGTTATGCAGGTCTTGCCTTAACTTGCCCTTAACCAACCAGCAGAATAGTTTAACCACGACGTATAACACGTAAAGCTAGAGCTGTAAAAGGCTTAAATCAACCGCTTCCATCATTATCAGCTTTGCCAGATACCCACGGTGATTATGGAACATTGGACTGTGTATACAGCTACTTTCTCCTAGTTCAATGAGAACAATTTTTTTGTACCAATAATGATTACAAAAATTATCATGTCTACACCCTGTGCTGTGTATACTATGAAGACAACAATATACATTGTATCAGTTATTGGAAATGCACTACTATATGTTTTGAAATGGTCACATTGTTATTATTAAAAGTAATAAAAATAATTTTCCTGTTTGGAAAAAAAAATAAAGAAGAAACAAAGCACAAAACTTAGCCCTTCATTTTCCCATTGCATACAAGTGTGTCTGCGATGCAGAAGTGACTTATCCAGAACCACACCAGTTGTTTCAGCAGCTGAATCCTTATGCTCAGACTGATAAAGTGAAGGTCCTTTGTATGGTCTGCTTCCCCTCACGGCAGAGCCTGACGCTTAAGATACAAGATGCTGACAGGAGGTAACTTGCCTTCCCTCTCGCCATCCCTTCTCCGACAGGTTCCACATCGCCCAGCCACTGTGCCCTTCCATTATTTCATTAAATACCCTGGTTTTCTGTGTTCTCCAGTCTCCTGTGGTCACCATGTCTGCAGAGAAGGTCTTGCAAACAAACGCCTCTCCTACCTGAGAAATCCTCTCCCTTCTGTTCACCTTGTTAATAGTCTAGTCTTTTGCTATTTTATTTTATGTATCCTTACATCAAAATCGCAAGATGGTTCTTTGTTAAAGTATTTCTCTAAGAAAACTGGGAACAGATTATGTGGCTACTACCAATACATAATTATAAATTATGAGAACTAGGAATGTAATGTACACACCAGGAAGCCACTTTATATGCACAGTCAAGAGGGAACCACTGAAGTCAAAATATTTGAATTGAATCATAAATATTACAACAGGTTCGGCAAAGGAAAGGACCTAAGGAGGAGTATTGCAGGCAAAGAAATAACAAGTGTGTCGGCCATAAGCATAAAAGAACTTGTAAATTTGAAATAGAAAGGCCAGGCAGGCCCAACACGTGGGACAAATCTGTAAGATGGGTTCATTGAAGCAGAGACAAAGCACATAGCAGAAGTTCCTATGGGCCAGCAGACATGAAATGCTGACATGAAATGCAAAGTTTTGGGAAAAAAGTCTGTAATTAACAGAAAAAAAAATGCTGTTTTACTTCATTTTGTTTTTCAGTATCAGGCAAAGTTATTTAATTTTTATTTTGCCAGTGTAACAGATTAAAAGGCAGGAAAAACTGATAATTTAATGATAAAGCCTTTTCTCAATAAATTTCTACTAATGCTACGTTTTTGCTTCCTTTAGCCCTTAATTAAAAAGTTTCCCATTAAAAAGTATGTTTATTCATTTTCTCATTCAAAGGTTAACTCCTTTAGTGTACTACTACAAGTTTGGGATTCCATACAGAATAGATTATTAATAGCCTTAGTTATGTAGAAAATAATGATTACCAAGACAATTTCCTTATTAATCAGATTTTAAAGATTTTGAGGACATAATAAACTAATACTCTGTGACAACGTCATTATTAGTAACTCATAAATAAAAAGATCTTGAAGAATATGGCAGAACTCATTTTTAAAACCTTGAGCTATAATTATACCTCATGGTTAAACTTTTCTGCTGGGTGCTTAAGGACAAGTTTAAGCAAGACCTACATGACAAAACATATAACTTTCACATCTGACAAGGTCAGTCAAATCTCCTTAGGATTTACTTTGGAACCATGTGCAGTGCTTTGTAGAACTGTTGTCAGTGTCAGCCTTCAGGACAAGTCATGGCCATTGCTTGACCAGTTTGCTTTCTACAAAAGCCTGAGAGAATGTTATATCTGTAGGTGACTCTTCTTAGGCACACTATACATCATTGATCCCTTTCCTCTGTGGCCCCATAATCTCCTTGAACAGAAAATCTGGGACACCACTGAGTGATAGGATGTTACAGCACAGGTTCTCTTATGTCCTGAGTCCTCACTGACCTTGAAGGGCTAGGGCCAAAATATTGGCTGTCTTTGTAACCCTTGCTCTTCTCTCATTTTTTTAGCCTGGCAATGGAGATTATCGCACACTCGTTTGTCTGTTCCTAATATTTTACTGAATGAGAGCGTCATACTGTTTATTCTTTCTTCCTCCCCCGCTCCCTCCTCCCTCCCTCCATTTTCCCTTCTCACCTTCCTTCTCTAGTTTTCCTTGCTGTCTTTATTTTCTCTCATCTACAATCTAAGCTTCTGGAGACCAAGCACTTGACCATGGGTGAGATTCAAAATATCTGATAGAGCAAATAACGTATAGATTCAACAAATGTTTGCTCATTGTACTGCAAAACAAGTCTTTCCATTGAGCATTAAGTTACATTCTGGTTTCTCTACAGGACAACACATGTGGTGAAAGTGCCCGCTCCTCCTCGAATATAGAAAAAAAAAAGAAACAAGTAAGAATGCCAAAATATCTCTGAGCAGTGTCCCTACACACTGGACATGTTGCACTGTTCCTCATCTAGGTGGCTCCACAGGGAATTTCATTTGGCATGCCAAATCTTGTTTTTGTCACTAGGATTCAGCTGATATCGGAAACGTCTGACCAGGTGTCTTAGTTACTTTTTACTCGTTGCTGGGACAAATACCAGGCACTCAAAATGAAGGAAGGAAAGGTTTATTTAGCTCACAGTTACGGCTTCAGTCCATATTCAGCTGGCCCAAGGCTGAGCAGAACAGGGCAGACAGCATCCAGTTCATGGTGGCGGAACAGCAACAAAATGGTGGCAGAGGTAGCCAACCAAACAGGGCAGCAGACAGCAACAGCTCGAGTCTGTCTCTCTGTCTCTCCTTATATTCCTATCAGGCTCTCTGCCTTAGGATATCCACCCTAGACCACACCCACAGTCCCAGCCCTACTCAGACCGATAATCCCACCAGTGCTAAAACACATAATCCCAGTGACTTGTGAGTCAAGTCTCAAGCTATAGAAGTCCCCACTCAATAACTACATGAGGCTTTGGGGGGACAACTAGACATAAACCATAACACCGGGTTAATTCTCACTCTGTATTTGTTAGAAATAAACAGTCTCTTCTACCGCAGTGTGAAAAGATTCACGAAACATCTCGCACTTTGATTCAATTCAAGACAACATAACTTCAAAAGATTTCAACTTAATTCATCTTAACTACTATCTGGCGTTTTACAGCAATGCAGATTCGTGATAAACTCCTGGGTTCCTCGGCTGCTAATACTTCCTATCTCTGTACTTGAAAGCCTTTGACCCTCTCATGTGTTTCCTCTCCTTCACTTCAGCCAACCTAACTTCAGTTTGGATTCTCAGTAGACATGGCTCAGACAATTGATTTCCTAAATTGTCTTTCTGCCTTCAATTCCATCTGTCTGATTCACTCTTTTCTAAAGCATATAAGTTATCTTCTCAAACAATATTCAATAGTTTCCATGGTTGACAAAGTTAAAACTTACTTTTATATACACTGAATTCTAGCAATAGGATTAAGTAGATACACAAATAGACTCTCTTTGGAAAAAACAACTAAAACTGAGGGGAATGATCAAATATCCCTTTGAATGCATCAATAAATATACGAAGTAACATACCCCAGTCACAACTAAACCAAGACTCACAGAGGATATAGCTCAGGGACCCAGCACCTGCCTGGCTAGCACGAGACTGTGAGCTTGATTTCCTGTACACAAAAACACAAAAAGATCATGTCACATACAATTAAATAAAATAGCAAAATCATGTTAATATTTTTCAATAAGACAGTAAAATAATCTCAGAAGACATTTGATAAGTAGAGAATCGGCTGCTTGATTGAGTTTCGGACAAGGGCCTCACAGAAACCCAGAGAGGTAAGAACACTGAAACCTGATTACTAGCAAAGGCGTTTGCTGAGTCAGGGCAAATCGCCTCGAAAGGACTCAAGCAGCAGAAGATAAGGTACAAGGTGGTACCCACAGGGAGCTGAGGAGTCCTAGCAGGAGCCGCCGGCCCCAAAGACTGGAACTCCATGGAGAGACAGAATGGAGTCCTCACTGCGTCCTTCCTTCTCTCACAACGGACTCGAGGAAAATCACCGACTTAGAAATTGCAAACTTCAAAGGGAATGGAAGAAATGAGCTTGCTATGAGGCCTCTGTGGAAACGGTGCCAAACAAGGAGCGAGTGCTCTGCTCATCGAATGTATCTTAAGGAGGTTTTACCATTTTATTGAAAATGGTAAAATAATGTAAGTCAAGCAAGTAGGCACGCAGATGAAGCCACGGGCATCTGCGGGCAGCTCAGTCCTCACTCATTCTCCTGTATTCTGGTCTTGTGGCACCTGTTTTTCCTCAGAAAACCACTTCTCTATTAGGTCTCGGTTTAGGGTGTGACTTAAGTCTCTGTGTATCCATGCCTATTTCAACTGCAGCTCCAGATCTGGATAATCAGAAATCCCTCTTGTATGTGTCAAAATTTAGATGATAGATCTTCAGGTAGATGGCTGTTGGATGGAGACAGGCAGGTGGCTGGTGTGCTTGCTTGACATAAAGGGAATCATTGCTCGTTTTAATTATATATATATATATATATATATATATATACATATATATATACATATACATATATATATGTATATATATGTATATATATAATTATATATGATCAAAATCACTTAAAATACATAGTTTTGCTTTTCTTAAACACATCCAAGCAGACAAGCGTCCAGCCTTTTCTCCTTAAGAATGATACATGAGATGGGAGGTGGGGAAATTATTGCTGTCTCTATTGAGTATTTTCAAAATGATGTGCAAGTGCTGCTGATAATATGTGAAATAAAATATGGTTTAAGTTATTGCAAACAGGCCAGTTGACTGGTTGGCAATAATCCCCTGTTCAGACAAAAGATGGCAAGTGATCTATTAATTAATGACGTTTACTCTTCCTGGGGTACAGCAGAATCTCAGCGTTGTTAGATTTGCATTTCTCCAGAGGCCAGTGACAAAGAATGCTTCTTTGTGGGTTTATTGGCCATGTGCACTTCTGAGAAATGTCTCTTCATCTCACTTGCCCACTTTTTAAGTGGGGTCTTTTATTGTGAGAGGTCGAATTCTTTTCCATTCTTTGTATTCTAGACCTCCTCTTTGGTTGAGGAGCCGCTGGCAAAGCTCTTCCGTTCTGGATGTTAGCTCTTCACTCTGTTGTTTCTTTGCTGTGTGGAAGTTCCTTAATTTGATAGACCCCTTGTGCTGATCCTTGATGCTATCTCCTGTCCCACCTGGGTTCTGCTCAGGAAGCCCTTGTCTATGGCTATGCCTTCAAGAATTTTACCTATTTTATTTTTCTAGCAGGTTAAGCGTTTCCATTTCAATATTTATATCTTTGATTTGTTTTGATTTTAGATTAATACATGAAGAAAGACATGAATCTAGATTCAATCTTCCTTATGCAAGTAGCCAGTTTTTCCAACGCCATTTATTAAAGAAGCGCCCTTTCCTCCAGCAAATGTCGTCAAAGCTTTCTCCTGTCCATCCCATTGATCCATGTGTCTGCTTCTGTCCCAGTGCCATACCGTTTTTGTCATGGTAGCTTCAGAATGTCTCTTAAATCTGGGACTGTGGTGCCCTGCTTTGATCTTTGCCCTTCACACAGAGTTGCCTTTGTAGCCTCCTCTGCTTCCGCATGAACCTTGGGGTTTTCTCCAGTTCCGTGATGAACACAGTCGGTATTTTCCCAGGGACCACATTAAATCTTCATACCTATTTTAGGAGTGTGGCAATTTTGCTTGTGTTTCCTCCGCCTACCCAAGAGCAAGTTTCTGTTGTCTTCTTCAGTCTTGCTCCTCAGAGCCCCGTCGTTGGCCCTTCATAGGCGCTTCACTTCCTCGGTTAGCCTAACCACTGAGTATTTGTATTTTCTTAGTGCTTTTGCTGATGCTTTTTTGTCCTAATTTCTCTTAGAGCGAATACACTACTGTTGTGCAGGAATGCTACCTTTTGTATGCATATTTTATATCCTGCTACATTGCTCAATTTATTCATTTATCCTACAAATGCTTTGCTGGATTTATTTATTTATTTATTTATGTTGTCATTTTTTGAGACAGGGTCTCCCTATGCAGTTCAGGTTGGCCTTGAGCTCACTTTTGTAGCCCGGGCCGGTCTCCGAACTTGCACTGATCCTCCTGCCTCAGCCTCCCAAGCACTGGTATTACAGGCGTGTGCCACCACACCCAACCCTTGCTGAATTTTCCTGAAGGAGAACTTCACTGATGCTTGCAAAACTGCAGGAAAACTATAACCTTTTTACATTGTTGCTGCAAATGTAAACTGGTAAAAAAAAAAATTGTGGAAATACTTCAAAAAACTAAAACCAGAAGTGCCATTTAATATGGCTATTTTTCAAGTATCTTCCTGCATTGAAGGTATTGTATTATGGTGGTCCAAGCACACATGTGTCTACACCAGCACAGTCCGTAAGGGCAAAGTCCTGGGGGCAGCCCATGTGTCTATCAGCAGATGAATGCATGAGAGGTTTTCATACAGAATGGAGCATTAATCTGCCATAAGGACAGATAAACGTGTCGCGCCTGTAGGAAAACAGATTCACCTTGAGATTCTGATGTTCTGGGAAGGGAATCTCACACACTTAACAATTGTATGGTTTCTCTTACACGGAAACACTATAAAGAACAAAATAAAAGATGATAGGAAGTAGGGATTGCTGGAGGGAAGAAAAGCGAAAGAATAAAAACGGGTTGAGACGGGTCATGTGCACACAGCGCCGCCCCATGAGGAGCGCAGTCCTCACGCGCTGCCCAGGCTTTAACACAAAATGAGAAATAAACCAAAAGCGACCGAGGCCAGCGGGTGGTCCCCTTGCACAGTTGACACCGACTAACTCTCCACAGTGCTAAGCGTAAGTTTCCCTAGGACTATTTCTGCATTCATTCTTGGGATTCTCTCAGCAAGTGTGCTAACCAACCTAATAAATGCAGCAAAGCCACTTCCGTGGGGATGGGAATTAATTTTAAAAGGAGATAACATCTCGGCCCCCTACACTGAGGCGGAAGCGCTTGCCCAGCTGGCTTCCTTAATGCGCTGGCGGATATCTTCATGCTTTCACTCGTATTGAGTAACCAGTACCTCTTGCAGCAGTTTTCAATGTGGCAATTGTAAAAATAGCTTCCAGTTAGGCTTACGTTAACGTAAAAAGTCGGCACAGGTTCCACTTGGATAATTCTTGGCACGCAGCAGACAGTCTGATAAGTTCTTTGTGTGGTTATATGGAAGCCTATCAAACGTACTAGAGGCAAACCCCCAGTTATCCTGGCTTTACACAATGTTAAATACATGTAACCTAGGATTTATGCAGCAAAGAGAAATGCACCTCAACCGTGACATAAAGGTTCCGTAGCCTTCAAGCTCATGTACTACAGCTACTCATCCTGATAGCTCCCCTTCACTGGATTATACCAGGTCTATCCTTACCATTAGGACACCACATTTCCTGGTGTCCCTGCGGGCTTTACCAGAGATGATTCCTGTGGCAGTTTGCAAACTAAGAGGGAAGACCCACCTCCACTGTGGGGTGGTAGCTTTCCAAGGGTTGGGCTCTGGATGGAGTAAAGGAAAAGAAGGGAGACGCAGGCACAACTTCTTTTCTGCGGGGGGAAGCTCTGTCCTAAGCTGAGCTTTCAAGTTTTGTTGTTCTTGTGACCTGGGACCATCGGCCTCCAAGTTCACAGTGCGGAAAAGTAGGTTGGGACCAAGGACTCCCAGCAACTTCGTGCCACCTCCCCAGGCAACTTCCCGATAGTCCTCAAAGCTGAGCTAGCTTAAGATTCACATTCCAATTAGAACCTAGTGCAAATCCCTTCCGCAGATAAAAGTACAGTAAAATAATGATTGCCTGGGAATTTCTAAAACATTTTACAGCTCCCACTATTGCCTTCCTGCCAAAATGAACTATCTTCTCATTTGTTCTAAATTAGAACTGTGTAGTTAGCAGAGATCAAAAAGATTAAAAGCGCGGCGTAAAGCCAGCATAGAATATCACTTAGTATATTTTGTAAACACTGCTCTCCCATGCTAAGGGTTATTTAAAGTACTGTTGGATCTTTACAGAGTGGTTGCACCACTAAAATTGTAATTTGACCATTAAAACATGTATGAAGTTCTATAATAGCATAATTAATGATTCAATAATCAGAAATATGTTACTAAAATACATTCGATCTTTAATGTCCATTAAATCCACTTGGTAATTGTAAGTCGAGACAATACCAACTACATTTCCTTCTTCTAAAGTAATCATTTGCACATTCCGCACAAGTGAGAATCTTACACTAAGACCAATCAATAAGCAATCAAAGGAAATTGCCCCGCGAGCTATAATTCGAATGTTCCTTTCACAGAATTCTTATCCTTCTCCTACTCGGGACGGTGCCACGCAGGCATTCTACTTCTCACTCTGGAACCGAATGCCTGTGCATGGAGCACCGTAATTATATTACTATCTCAGCCCTGCGATCACCTGCAGCATCAGAGAGTTCTGAAAATCCCATTAAGACATCATTTCAAGGGAATGCAAATGTTCCTTGAAGTGATCTTCAATCCCTTTGTAATATTTATATAAACATCTGCAATAAACCTCTCCTCGGAACAGGAAATAAATCTTTTCCTACGCAGTTGCTTTACTTTCTATTTAATTGCTTTTCTAACTAAATACAAGACATGTAACTCCCATACTTTCCAAGTTATATATCATTTATGATTAAGGTGTATAATATTGAACTAGTAACCACACTGATCCTGTCAAAGCTTTCATGAGTCCATATGTTTTTCAAAAGAGAAAGATTTCCATTGACACTTTAGTTTATAGTTTTCACTCAAGATTCTCTGGTCCAATAAAAAAAAACTACATTTTGAGATTTTAATAAAATTTCCTTCTCTTTTGACTGATCTCTGTGATTTTGAAAGAACTTGTAGTCATACACATGGCTGTTTTTCTTAGTAGGTAACAATATTTGCCTGACTTGATGTTTCTCAAATAGACACAAAATTTACGCA
Organism: Myocastor coypus; assembly: GCA_004027025.1. NCBI lineage: Eukaryota > Metazoa > Chordata > Mammalia > Rodentia > Myocastoridae > Myocastor > Myocastor coypus. Next base: position 9,503 of record PVJA010030739.1, read on the forward strand.
ATAAACCTCTCATTTTCTTCTCTAGTGTGCTGTGGGTCCATTATAGCCTCAACCCTATTTATTGTACAGGAAACAAGAAAAAAGAGACAGAGAGAGAGAAACAAAAATTTAAGGTTTCTTTTTAGCAAGCAGTAATATGCAGTCACATTATTAATCTTATATAACTATGTCTGTTAATCTGAGCAACAGATTTGATGACAAAGTTAGATAATATATCAACCGTTGTTGCTCAGCTATTCTTGTTTGGAAAATCTATAACATATGTATTGTTGTATGTTACCCTGGTTCTGACTTTGTTTTTGATTTTTGTCCTTGCTTTTGTTTTTACTTTTCAAAATAAAATTAAATTAGATTTTTAATAAACAAATACATAAAGTAAGTAAGTAAGTAAAAACTAGTAAAGGCCTTTATTTCTAATAAGTCTACTGTAGGATCAATGTATATTTACTGCCATTTTAATTATAAAAACCCATGGTCCATAATTCATTCTTATCGTCTGTATTTATGTAATATTCCCACTACATTTTTTGGCACCAAAAATTGCTTTGTCTTCCACTGTTTTCTTCCAGGCACTGACACAATTTCAAGTGTGAAGAACTAGGTGTCACTGAAGGTGACCCCGAGGTGGCACTTTCCTCGGGGCAGGTAGTCAGTCGGCCAATCTCTCCACTGTTTGGTCCATAGAAATAAAATGTCCATCCAAACAGCTCTGATTTCCCAGCACGAGTGGCCAAAGGCAGATCACCACCTACCCCATGCTGGTGGCATCTTTCTTCCTGGAAATCTAGAAGAGAGAATGATTCCAGTTCCGTCTGAACCTTTTGTTTGCACTGGGGTGATGCAAACCTCCTAGGTGGAGGCAGGGAAGAACTGCGTTACTCAGAAAAGTCAGAGAAGTCTGGTTCATGAGGAAGGTGGACAAAGAGAGAAGGGAAGAGGATGCCGTGCCAGAAAGCAGAGCAAGAGCAAGCAGAGGGAGACAGGGCCGGAGAGGCCATGGGAAAAGCCAGCGGGACCCTGGCTAAGCTTGGTACCAAGCGTACACTTCCGGTCACACAGACTCCTTTGCTAGACGCTGACAAAACCAAAGAAAGCCGTTTACTGTGAACGAGGGAGGGTACGCGCAGTGCCCCTCTGAGGCCACCGTGCAGCCTTGTCTGCCCCAAGTCACCGTCTCACTGCGTCCAGGCTAGTGAGGGTCTGTTAGAACAAGCAAGAGAGGACAGGAAGACAGGGAAACGGCACTCCACTCGCGTCCAAGTTCGCTTGTCACTCCCGGCCCACTGGCGCTCGCTCCCTTTCCAGCAGGGACCCGACCTCCTGGCCAGCATCTGCAGGTCCGGTCCCTTCCCCTGAGCTGACCGGAGCCGCTACGGCCTGTGAGCTTCGCAGGGGGCCGTCTGTGGAAGCCCCTTCCCTCCAAAGGAAAAAATCTGCTTTGAAAGTTCAGTCTTATGCTGCTTGCATTCTTCCAGATTTCTGCTTCTTCGTTACATAATAAAACAGATGATCTTGAAATTTCCTAGAACCTTTTACGCATGTAACGTCGATGCATTTCTTGACTGTGAGGCACTTTTGAATGAATCCTAAGACACAGACCAGTCCTTATAGAATGGTTCTGCTTTGAGGTGTAGGGAGGGGTTATGACTCTCAACCCTCCTTCTCTGCCTTCCAGACACGGGACACATCCTTCAGGCTAATTCTCACTGGTGTCTGCCGCATCTGCTACAGGACTTGGTTTCCTAGGTAACAGTGTGTGTAGACTTAGTTGTAAATTTTCTTGTTCCTGGAGCTTCTATTTGGGGGAGTCTAAAAAAGATGGGAATTTCAGGATCAAAATTTTCCTTCTCATCTTCTACTACCTCTTCCCACTTCCCTTCACACACAATCTGTGGACTCTGAAGCAGGACTTGCGGCCCTCCCGGTTTCTCATCCGTGCTCAAGTGTTTATTTCTAGCTTGGCGACCCTGCCAGCTTGCGTTACCTAGTGAGTCAGAGCAGTGGTTAGAGTGTACACGCCACATAGTGCTGGACACTTTGAAAAGAATGTTTATAGGTTACATTATTTGTTCTCTAAGATAGCCCCAGAGATGTGAACGATGACCTGTGCTTTTGGCAGGTGATAAAATGGGCATTCTGTGAAGACTAGAGGGTTAGCAAAAGCTGAAAGCTACTGAGTTTATGAGGTCATGTTGGGAATCCATATCGGTAGGTAACAGAACACTTCTGTGTAGTTTGTGTCCTTGCGTCAGGCACGTGCAGAAGCAGGACAGCCCACCCAGTCTGAGGCCTCAGGAGGCACATGGTCAAGATATAGCTTCCTAGGGAAAAGCCTGACTCGCCGCAGGCCATCGCGTATTTATCTCTTCAGGTCAGGGAGAGCAGGGCCTGTCTCCTGTCTCGCCATTAGGTAATGTTTCGCCGGCGACAGCTCCTAATACCAAGGTGATTGATGGACCCTTGGAGCCATGGATACCGCCTGTGCGTCCATTGCCAGGGCAACAGCTCTGAGCCATAGCCTCTTTTTGCCCCATCATACATTTAATTTCATTCCTTCATGCTTTTGCTTTTTGGCCAAAAACCTTTTTTATGGGACCAATTCCTTTTGATCTTTCAGATGGGCCTATCTAATAACACCATGATGGATGGCAGGAAAGCTTGGTCAGGAACTTTCCCTTGGCCATTCCAGAGACTTTCTCCTGCCCCTAAGCGTCTTGTCCCCGTTGCCTGCTTTCTCTGACCGTGATGCCTAAGAACATGAGAACTAGATGGCTCCCTGCCTTCCTCACCACTTCAGAAGAAGAAACTGAGGATAAAAATGATAAAGTGACTCAGCTGATGACTCATCCCAGCAGGGCTGGGGACAGTGCAGCTAGACGAAGACATAAGATTTCCCACGCACACGTCCGGGGATGTGCCTGTCGCGTGTCACACAGCCCTTTGGGTGCTTGACGCTTTCGTCAACTCTATCGGCGAAGCACGGCTTGAGTTACTGGAAAAGAATCTGCCTGGATGATCCAAAGAGAGCTAGATATAATAAAAACATATTTAAAACTTCAGGAATTGGAAAGCCGAGGCGTCATGCTCAGGACTGCAAGAGGCTCAGCAGACAGAACTCTGACATCCCAGCCCAGAGTTGTGGTTCAGCCACCCGGGCCAGTGCAGATGCTGATAGCATGTCCCCTGTGCTTCCAGAATGATCCCCGACAGACTCACCTGAAGCACCCTGAGGAGTGGCCCAGGTAGCCTACAGCCCAGGCCCATCTAGCTGTTCTAAGAAAGAACACGTACTGAAGGGAGGTAACCAGGAGGTCGGTCACTGTGATGAAGCCATCTGTAGCTACACAGTCAGCTGATACTGGCCAAGGCGAGGCTCTTACTGTGGGACGGGGGCCTCTTTTTTTCCTATGGATGATTCCGTTTCAAGGGGAAGATTCTCAGATCTCAGAGAAAGACATTCCTGGGCTATAAACTACCTGAAAGTTTACCGCACAGAGGAGGAGGGAAAGGATTTAGGAATGGGAGTTCTTTAAAATAAGTATGGTGGGCCAATAGCTTAGCGGACTAAGCCCCTGCTTGGACAAGTGCAGGGACGATGGTTCGATCACTGGCACTGCATACCATGCCAGCCCCTTCCGCAGGGCTACCTGAGCCAGCCACTGAGTCCAGCTGTGGTTGTGCACACCTACAGTCCCATCGAGGGAGAGGCTGAAAACAGGAGGATCACTGTGAGTCCATGCTGCATGGTGAAGACCCTATACCACATGCATAGAAATAGGTAGATCAGTAAAGTAAAATAAGAACATTGATATTCTGAGAAAAGGGAAAGGCGGGCCTACACTCTGGAAGAAATTTGCCTGAAGTTATACAAGGGAAGGGGAGCATTAAACCCACTTTGGTTAGGAGTATATTGGTGTTCTGGATTTTATAAGTGGAATGCACATGGAAAATGAAAAGAAAAAATTAAAAGTGTTCTTCTATAAAAAAAATTTCACAGTAAAATAATGAAACACTAATAATAGATAATATGCTGTGTGCTACAGTCTTTAAAAGTGGGCCAAATGCCACTCTGAATGTAAATATTACTCTAGAAGTAGGTAGAGAATCACGGAGAGCCCCGCATCCATCACCAGGTCTCTCCCAAACACCTAGCATCTTCGTTTTTCGTGCATAGCAGTGGAAGTAGGTAAATCACTTCCGTGCTGACCATAAAAAGTCACGAAAGCTTCCCCAGGCTTCAGCCTTGTTTCCATAGCTGATTTGGGCGGGAATTTCCTCACACCTGGCTCAAGTAACCTGAGAATAAAACCCGGGAAGTTTTTAAAAGTAGGAATAAATCATTCGACCAAGTCCATTTCAGATAAAAGCATAGATTCCAGACTGGGGTTATTTTTTGTTACCTAGAGATCTTGAGGAAGAAAATTTCAATTCTTGTCAGCAAGACAACCTATTTTGAGAAAGGTTGTTGACTTCCTTGGTAACTTTACTAGCAGTGTTATTTCTATTTCATTTTCAAGGGCCAGCCAAATAGCTCAGCAAATTAAAGCACCTGCAAGTAGGCTCAGGGGCCAGGAGTTCAATCCCCAGGCCTGCTGTGCCAGCCCCACCCCCAGGTGCACTGAGATGGCAATGGAGACTGGGTATGGTGGCGCAGACCTGTAATTGTGGCTCTCGGGAGGCTCTGAACAGGTAGATCACTGTGAGTTAGCTCTAGTAATGAGACCCTCAACACCCTGTCCCCAAGTCTGCTCTAAAAAATACAAAAAGAAAAAAATCTTCTATTTCAGTTTCAGGCTGGATTTCACCATAGAGACATTGACACAATCCTAAGAAGTGCATGTTTACTCTAACAGGGTATAAGAAATGAAAAAAGGTAAGAAGTAGAGCTGGGGTGCGAGACTTTTGTATGTTAAGAAAGAGAAAGTTTGGCTTCAGTAACACTCCCCTTTCTTCTTGTGAAAGTCCCGCAGGGCTGCCTGTATTTTAAATAACCACACTGTACCACTGTGTAAATTCAAAAATAACCCAACTTCTAAAACCGGACTGCAGCTTCCTCCCCACTCCGTACTGGGAAGCTAGAATCCCTGTTCCTGGCAGCTTACACTTTTGCATCCCACATGGGCACCCAGTGCCCCTAAGGACAGCAGCCAAACCAATCCAGGAGGCTGTGGGCATGAAGAAGACCGGGACAAAAGCAACTGAACAATGCGGTGTATCTGGAATACACTTTTAGGATGATTTCTAGTGGGCCTGCATTTGTTCCTGGAAGCTAGTAACAAGGGCAGAAGACACAGGATTTGAAACGAGTGTGCATGTATCTGCGAAACTGTTTCAACTTTTGAGCAAACTAAGTTCTTAGATGACAGTATTCATCCCTGCATCCATTGCTGTTTGTGACTACAAATCCACTTAAATCATAAAATGAATGTCTTGCACAAATCTCCACAAAGAATCATATACCTTAGGGTTTTCAGAGGCAAAGCATCTCTGTCACACATAGGTAAGGCCTACATAGCACTCTGGAGAATCTTTTTTGACTGCAATAGAAAGTTAGAGACAATAACCTTAAAATGAGTGAATACTGCTAGAATTTTTTTGCTAAGTTGGCAGAGACTGTTCAAAATTTTAAAGTTCTTTTCCTTTGGAATTTATCCAAATGTGGAGAAAATATCATCTGAATATATTGATGACAAGGACTTCTCGTCATTGGTAGCACGTTTGACTGTTCACTAGACTTTTCTTTCTTCATGCTTTTTATATTTGAGCTCCTCTGAAATACTATGAGTCTCTCAGCAGCTTTTAATTTCTACTTTACAAGAAGAAAATATGATGCCTTAACAAGTATGTGGGAGAATTCAGCTTAGAAAAGTTTGCTCAGTTAATGCATATAAAGAACTTAGGTGTGAGTGGGACCAACTGGGGCCCAATGGAGCCTCACTGGACCCAGAACGTAGGCCTAGTGTGTTGGGTGTGAGACTCTTCAGCAGAACCCCCTGCAGAAGATTTGAAAAGTGCTATACAGAGGCAAAACTTACCCAGCTGATCCAGGAGCAGAACATCTTGGCAGAGCAGCATAGCAGGCTCACCTCCCAGGGCTGCAGCAGGAACAAATAGAGCACAGCAGCCAGAACCAAGTCACACCCACCTGGGTGAGTTTGAACTTGGTAGATCCAGACCTGGAGCTAAGATATGAACGCTACCAAAGCTCTACACCAAAGGTCAGAAGGCAGATCCATACAAAATGATGAAGAGGAGGAGCAAAATACATGCTCAGGCCCCATGCCCACCCAGAACACATATAGGAGACACCGGCACAGAAGAAACTGGAAGTCACACAGCTGAAATCTCTGCAATAATAGCCTCTGAAGTAAAAAAACAACGGCAGAAAGGTTTAGAGGAAGTCAGATCAGAAATAATTTCTGAAGTAAAAAAAGAATTGATACTCAGCATACTCTACAGATGGACTTCTCCTATAAGGTATGGGTCACGATTCTGTCTGGATCTAGAGTGAATATCAAGGAATTAGCAGTAGCTCAGTGCCACAAGTGACATCTGGCCACCAGTCAGCGTCATCGGCATTCTCTATCTCAATGACATACTACAACTTTGAGTGATATCTTATCCCCAAACTGTTAGAAGTTCTGGTCATATATTTGCCATTCTAGTATTTGTGTTGTGTTATTCTTAGTAATTCTTTCCACTCATTAAAACTTTTTATTAGTTGAATTGTTTTGAAATATTCAATATTGAATTAATATTTAATTTCTGAATACAGCTTAATCTTAACTTTTGTTTTAAGTTTTATACTCTTTGATTTAGAATCTACCTATAAGACATGATGTGATATTTTCTCCTAGTATTAGAAAATTCAAAAAGCATATTTCCATTGTCCATTGCTTTTATATTACTTCTTCTTTGTGTTTTACACACATACGGGTCTCTTTTTTTTCCCCTTGTTCTTTGAATTAATTAGTCTAGTTTCTCACACACTCCTTTTAATTTCTAATGTAGAATAAGTTGATATTTAGTTTTGTTCTTTGACATATGCTTTAATGATTGTTTTTCTTTACAATTAGTTTTGGACAATTTCATTTTTGTGTATCTTGGTATGATTTTATTCAAATTTTTTGTGCAAAAGTTTCCTTTTTCTGGAAATGTGCTATAACTTCAACTAAATTCAGAAATTTCAAATCTTTAAGTATTTATTGCCTACTCCTTTCTACTTTGAGAATTCTAATTATGTGAATGTAAGTTTCTTGATTTTGGCACAGAGTAAGCTATTATGTGACTGATCTGTAAATGCCATCTTCATTTTTATTTTACACAATTTTTATCATTATATTCATATAAGTTTGTAAATAGTTTATTTATAATGTGCAATCTATTATTAATCTCATGCTATGTATTCATTTCAGAAATATTTCTCTAAAATTCACTCAGCCTACATCTTATATTGTTAACATTTCAATATTTGTCCATAATTTTTAATACGATATATAATTATTAATTTTCAATAAAATTAATAAGAAAGAACTTACCATCAGTTTGGTATAGGGTGAATATTCCACAAAAAGCCAGACAGCCAGGGGCTGAGGAGATAGCTCAGTAGAATAAGAGCTTGCCTGGCAAGCACAAGGGCCTGAGTTCAATATCTGGTTCTGCAAAAACAAGAAGAAGAAGGAGAAGGAGAAGAGGAAGAGGAAGCGGAAGAGGAAGAGAAAGAGGAAGAGGAAGAAGAAGAGGGAGGAGAAGGAGAACGAGAAGGAGAAGGAGGAGAAGGAGAAGGAGAAGAAGAAGAAGAGGAAGAGGAAGAGGAAGAGAAAGAGGAAGAAGAAGAAGAACAAGAAGAAGAAGAAGAAAAAGAAGAAGAAGAAGAAGAAGAAGAATGATAACAAAAGGCAGTCATCCATACTGCAGTGTCATTATTGTTTTTATAAACATCTGATAATATCTTTTACCTAAATCAAATTGCTTAAGTAACATAATTTAACAGACATTTTCTTTTTCCTTTTCTTTTCTTTCTTTTTTTTTTTTTTTGTTTCCTTCAAACAGGGTCCACTATGCAGTTCAAGCTGGCCTTGAGCTTACTTTTGTAGCCCACGCTGGTCTCAAACTCTTATTGATCCTCCTGTCTCAGCCTAGACATTTTCTTAAGAAAGAATATTCTTCTAAAATTTTCATATAAGATCTTTTATATTATTTTAAAAAGAGTTGTTGATTACTTGTAAAACAGCAGGAAAATATATTGAGTATATTGTTAGTACTCTCTGAAAGTATTAACCTAATGCTCAGGGTTAGTCTAGTAACAAATTCCCCGATTATTTTTTTTTCCTGTCCCAAACAATACTCCTATTTTCCCACTAGAAATTCTTTATATTTTATTTTATTTTGGTACTTGGAATCAAACTCATGACCTTGCACTTGCCAATGCGACTGAGCTATCTCCCTGGCCAAAAAAAATTATTTTTTCCCACAAGTACAGTGAACATCTGGAAGCTGGGGGTTATACTGTTATTTAGATGCAATCTGCTGCTATTGCCTTCCTTCACTGGCAGCCAGACTCTGGGGAAATCTCAATTAAAACCTAGGTGACAGGGACACTAAACAAAAGAATCATTAGCTGCACTAGAACTTGGAGAGTAGAAAAAATTCAAAGTTGACTGCCATGGGAGTAACTCCTAGCCTGCCAAAGCTAATATCATCCTGCAATGGACAGTTAATTTTGACAGATTAGTAATAGCAAAAATTACAAACCGAATCTCTACCAACTCAGAATACCATTAAGTCTTAACTGAATTAGGTTTATATTGTTGCTTACAAGCTGCCTTCGTCTGTGACTCCCCACACCAAGACCTAGTTCTTGGAAGAGATACAGAACTGTGCTGGCTTATCTCTAACACACTCCCCCAAGCCTTGTACACCCACGGAGGAGGCCTCTCAGGAGGTTATTGGACTATGGGGGTTGACACTCATCAATGAGTTAGTCCCTGAAAAGCTTATAGCTAAATACCACATCACAAGGGGAAACCTGGTCAAAGTAGTTGGATCATGAGGTGTAGACAGGAAGGATTTCTCTCCATCCTCCACTCTTGATCTCTTTCTGCTTCCTGACTTCCATGGCAGGAGCAAGCCTTCTCCGCCAGGCCCCTCTGCCACATTGCCCTGTTTTGGAGGCAGTCAGCTATGGACTGAAACCTCTGCAATCTGTCAGTCCAAATAAACGAATAATTCCTTCCTGTTTAGAGCCGTGAGTGCCAGGAACTGTGCTTCACTGATAAGCAGAAAGAAAGGCAGGAGTGAGAAATCAGTAAGCAAACCGAATTCTTTTACATAGAACTGAAACTTTTGTTGTACTGTGCATTTTAACTTTATGTACAAAATTTTAGAATTGCTCCTAAATTTAACTCTTGTGTTTATTTTTTTCCTCATGTTTACTGATACAGGCTTAAAGGAGAGACAAAAGGACACCATGAAGGACAGTAAAACATAATGCCTATGTCCAGGAGGTACTCCAAAACAAATTAGTACAGAAATATGTGTGACGATATGAATGTAGTCAGTGGACTATCATTTTTATTGCCAGAGTTTATGAAGGGGTCTAAAAGACTTCTATAATTCAGGGAAAATGACAGCCAAAGAGCCACAAATAGAAACTCAATGACTCTATAATATAGCTTCAATTGAAATTAAAATAATAGGGATGAACTGATGCCAGAAATATCTTTAATTTATGAAACGTACACCTGTAGTGTACTTTGTCAGCCATGGTGTAACTGCGGTGCAGCATTGTCTCGTATACATATCATCAACCTGAGTAATCTTGAAAGGAGACAAGATATTCTGGGAACGTGTGTCAATACAAGAGTATTGAAACGCTTTTCTGAAATTTTTATGGTGTGCATTAGTCATTCAATTTATTTCTTTTGTTTGCATGATAAACACCATGTTCACAACTGATGGCAAATCGCACATATAAAGTAGTTATACTTAGATAACCTCAATATTAATTTATTTTTAAAAATTTACATACAAATTGTCCCACAAACATGGCTGCCACTAGACGAGTCGTGCACAAAATGTTAATGCAGCCTTCAGCGTCCAAGTAAAGTGATTTATCACTCTGGAGTCTGCTAATGAAACTTGTATGTTCACACCATTAGTTTAATACTTTCTTGGAAGGAAGGAATGCAGTAAAGAGGTTTTGCTTTCTCCTCCCAAAGCCATTTGGAGAAATAACTATCAAACTTCAAAGAATTTGAAGATTCCAGTGAAAAATTACAATTTTAGCCTGCTATTCGATTTCGATACTTCTATTTCCCTTTTATTGTGTTGGCATTCCTATATATTTATATAAACAATATCCTAAGCCAGTCAGACTGCTATGGGCTATTACATAAATTGTGTACTATTTTCCAATTCAACATATAAATAGCATTATTAGCATCCCTGCATAAAATGCATAATTGTTAAAAAAAAAAAAAAACATGATGGCACCTGTGATTCATTGAATTATTTTGTCAATGCATAGTATACAAATTAAGCCCAAAGACTCAGGCTCCTTTATTACTGGATTTTAATAACTGTACTGCCATTATTGTTTCTCTTACCTAAGGTTTATTAAATTAAACTCTTTGTCACGGTTTATTGATTTATAATGTAGGAATGTTAGTAGTAACTATTTATGCATGTTCGAAGATTAAATGAATTAGTATTAGTGAAATACTTAAATAGACCTGGCCAACAGTAAACACTATACATTTATTACATGAATAAGTTCTCTAGACCTCAATTGAAAAACCCATGATCTGAAAAACATAGCTATATGTCTAGAAATAAGGTGATTTTTTTGTTATACAATGAGCTAATTTAAATTAATGCAAACTGATATCACTGACAGTGTATCTAGCAGAATTGGCCCACTTCTTCTTAGGGCACATAAGGCTTCTACCTTATGACTATGCAGGTGAAAAGACAACTTTCCTCTGTCTTGGAAACAGGTGGCTCGCTATAAATCTGACCTAGTACTGAGACCCTGAACACCCTGAGGTCCGACAGTATAGCGAGCATCTTGGCATGGATAAATGCATTGGGCAGAATGCTAGGACTGCCTATCTGAGCATATGACTATTGATAAATATCTTGAAGCATTCCATAGTGATTGTAGTTTCAGGCAGTATATTAAAAAACAAGCCTTTCAACATATGGCATAAAAATGTATGCCCTTGTAAATGTAAAGACTTAGTATGCTGTCAATTTAGAAACTCATTCTGGAACTCAGCTACCAGGTTCCTATCCATACAGAAATAAACAGAATGAGGTTGTGAACAGACTTGTTGCTCTCATCTCCCAAATTCATCAGCACATGATGTTCAGGAATTGGTTGACCAGTTTCCAATCCATTTTCCACTTGCTGGCTGAGCACAAGTTTACCAGCACAAGAACTGTAGACAAGAACAAAACAGAAATTCCAGATGAAATGTTACAATTTCAAAGCAAAGAATTGCCTATTGCAACCTTCGGAAAGATATAACACTGGGTTCATGCTCGACAAAGGTAAAACAAACTGGTCCTACTGATGTCGACATTGCACGATGATGGAGGTGTTGATAGCAAAACCTTAACAAAGTAGAATTCTGAGATGCTGACTTCCTACAGCCAACTCAGAAGCAAAGTAGATGCTGTTGACACATTACGCAGCAACTATGATGTCATTTGATATACAAAGTACTGGCAAATGCTTATGATTTACTTAACCCTAACCATGTGTTGCATAAATGGTTGGATAGCTTACAAAGAAAATAACAAGAGCAAACTGTCACAGAGAAATTTTCTTGGCGGGTTGAGTCTGGAGCTCATAGGAGGTCATTTACAAGAGATGCAAAAGGAAGTGTTTCCAGCCGGGGACCCAGGTGAGAAAACCATGAAACACACTGGAGAGCTCACAGGTGAACAGGCGGATGCAGCTTCGCAAAGGCCTGCTGTGACAACAGGAGAGCCACAAGTGTGTCAACTATGTCCTGCAAGAAAAGATAGCAAAGCAAATATTTCTGCTGTCAGTGAATATAAGCAAATGTCATTCCAAGAATGTTTCTTACCCCATTATTTCTTGAAAAAAATAATTTTTATCAAAGTTTGTAGAGACAGATGCTATAGAACCTGAGTGAGTCTGGAATGAAACATGCACTCAGCGCTGGAGAAAGAATAGCTCCCCCATATTGACACGTATTCAAATCAGTTAAATGAGAGCACAGACTTTGCAATTTTCTGGTACATTGAGAACAGTGGTTGGCCTAATACATCATAAAGCAAATATTTGTAATAAATGGAAGGAAGATTTATGCTTCCTTGGATAAAAGAAGAAAAGTTGGGAGTGCTTTTTAGAGAGAGGGTCTAACTGGGAAGGCTGAAAGCAGGAGGATCACCATGAGTCTGACCTACAGGGCGAGATCCTGCAACAGACAAATACATTTTTTTAAAAAAATTACATTATATAATTTTGCCCACAAATCTTTATTAGAATGAGAACAATCCGCTAATGACTCATAATCTCAGCCATTGTCATGCATTTATTGTTGCATCTCCGGAGGCGCTGTCCTCAGAGGGACTCTGCTATAGAACTTTCTTCGTGGAGGTCTTCTGTCACCACTGTCGCGGTCTGTCTCTGTGCTGGCTTGTCCTGGTCATGCTTGAATACTCAACTTATTGTTTGACTTTCATCATGTTCAGTAATGATCTTGGAATAAAGCTATGATACATATAGGTACATATATATATGTTGTGTGTGTGTGTGTGTGTTTTGATTATACTAAAAATATTTCCCACGGAACTGCATGTGGTTTCTGTCTGGCAACATCTACTGGTAAGACAACTTCCTATCATTGTAGTATTTGATACCATGTATTTAACCTGCTGAGTATTTGCTAGGATAGCAAAGTAGTGCAGCCCACAAGGTATATTCAGACTCCGAGCTCATCACATCCAATGCATTACAATAGTGTATTCAGGACTCCAAAGCAACAGAAACGCTGCCAAACTCACTCAGCACAGACCCTGAGAGGAACTTCTGATCTTGCTCCTTGACATGTGAGCATTCCACAGTCATTACCATCAAAACCATGGCTCTAGTCAGACTGACACTTCAAAAGAAGTATCTGTAGCTTCTAAAGCACTGGGCTCCAGCACATGAAACATAATTTTTAAATGCAACTCTTAATAAAGATAGATTCTCTCATATTTCAAAGTTAAGTTGTAAAGTGAACAAAAGATCTGACTTTTTAAACAAAAGCAACAAAGCTAGAACCTGCCTCACTACAAACACCTGAATAGATGTCCTACTGAAGATAGTATTAGGAGAAAAACTAGAATTTGCAACACTGTATATTGATTTAGCATGTTTGTTTTTATATAACTGTTATGTTAAAGTATCAATACCTACATAATATGGCTCACATGAATCACAATTTGTTTTAGTAAAGTAATAACCTGTCTTGATGATTCCAATTCATTCATGTATGTCACCCACATTAGCAACCAAAACGTTAGCATTAAGTTATTAAGTGCACCACTTATTCATTGGTTTTCAGTCTTGAGGGTCTGTGATACGGTGCTGTCACCAAATTTTCAAGATTCCATTCACATTTACTTGCAAATAATTGTGTCCTTTTCCACATGGTTTGTGTCAGTGATGATTTTTTTTTTTTCATTTCACGAAAATTTTTTAACAATTTTATATTGAGGGCCAGTGGAATAGCTCAGGGATCTAAAGCACCTGCTAAGGCAAGCTTAGGTAAGCACGCAGGGACTGCAGTTCAGTTCCTGGCACCACATGCCATGCCAGCTCTGACCCCAGAGTGGAAGTAATAATAATAATAATAATAATAATAATAATAATAATAATAATAATTTTATATTGAATATTTTCATTATTATGTATTACCTTTTTAAAATCTAGCACCCTCTGACCAAGATTATGTTTAATACAATAGAGTTTACCAAAATATTTATAGGGTAGTACCTGTATATCCAAGTACATGAATCAGATAAACGGCAATAACACATCTGGCTATGACTATAACAATACCCTTTCAAGGGGATCTAAAATATAGGATTCTGTGGGCCTACCAAATAGCTCTACAGACTAAAGCACCTGCAAGCAGGCCCAGGGGCCTGCCATACCGGTCTCAACCCCCGGGGAGTGCGGAGATAGCAACTGAGACTTGGTGTGGTGGTGCGCCTGTAAGCCCAGCTCTTCGAAGGTTGTAAGCAGGTGGATCACTACGAATCCAACCCTGATCACCCTGTAGAACCTTCCCTAAAATACGAGAGAGAGAGAGAGAGAGAGAGAGAGAGAGAGAGAGAGAGAGAGAGAATACAGGATTCCAGGACTATAACAGGATGAGACATTATAAGGTTAGAAACAATTAATTTTTGGATTAAAAATTTTTGGATTAATTATTCTTCAAAGAATGTTGAGGAACAAAGATGACAATAAATCTAAAAACTACTTCAAAAGAAATGAGGAAACAGAATTAGTAAAATCTTAGGAATTAAAATGACCTCAGTGCTAATTATTGAAGAAAATAACAAAACTCTTCTTTTTTCATTCAACACATACGGCTGATATTTTTTTCTATATTTTTTATTTTTTTAATTTAATATTTCCATTGTTCAAATTTAACAATGGTTATATCACACACTTTCATCATCAGATCAGTCCAGACTAACGATTGTGAGGACAGTGTGCAATATGTCAACTTTCAGGAGGAAAGAAAGGGGAAAAGAAAAAGAAAAAAATTAAAGCTGATATTTTTAATCCAAACTCATTTTGATTAAACCCAGCCTACAGAAGGCCAGCCTGATAGCTCAGTGGACTATAGCATCTGCTTAGGCAAAGCACCACGGCTGGAGTTCAATCCTCAGAGTTCCTCACTGGTCCCACTCCCCGAGTGTGCCGAGGCAGCAGCACCTGACAATGGGCGTGGTGGTTCGCACCTGTAATCTTAGGGCTTGGAGGCTGAAAACAGTAGAATCACTATGAGCCTGGCTTACAGAGTGAGGTCTTGTAGGCCCTGCCTTAAATACAGAAGAAGAAGAAGAAGAAGAAGAAGAAGAAGAAGAAGAAGAAGAAGAAGAAGAAGAAGAAGAAGAAGAAGA